>ML792271.1:264420-274646 GCA_009831015.1 Picea engelmannii | reverse complement strand
AGAGTTACGGATCAAAAGTTATAAGCAGTCAAAGATCAGGTCAAACTTGGTCAAAAAGTCAAGGTGACACATGGCACCACTACAAGGGTGACACGTGGCACATCTTTACAGCTGACATGGCAGAGTTATGAGTTTTCATGGGATGATATGGCAAGGTCGTACAAGTCTGATGGAAGACACGTGGGTGAATTAAGTTGTGACAAGTGGCATTTTATTGAGTAAATGATATGGTGCCACATGGCCCAGTCATGGGCTGCCACATGGCACCCCTCCAGTGGTTGGTATGTGTAAAATTATATGACTCCCCAAGAGTCGAACCCATAACCTCCTTAGCCCAAAGGCCTCACACCTCTGCGTTAACCAACATACCACCATGTGTTTCTTGTTTGTAATATGACAAGCATTTTATTTGAGTTTAATAAGGTTTTGTATGGGGGAAGGAAAGGGCTAGGCCTTCGGCCCAACCCTTGGTTATATGCCAAACCATGCGACCACCCTCCATACAGCATATCTGCCACACAACCGTTCGCCATATTTGGTAACTGTCCGCCATATTTAGTCTGCCCGCCAAACTATCTGCCAATTTAGCGCGCGCACCAAAACTTGTTGCAACCACATGCTAAAAGCAGAGTCCACGTGATTCGATCCTGAGACCTCCACCAACCTATGCCTTAGAATAGCATACACCCACCAATGCACCAAACTATCACCTTAATTGCATAACCGCCTACAATATGTTATATAATGGGGGTCTCGCCAGTGTTCGACAGAGAAGAGAACAGAGGAGGCAGACCAAGCGTTCCTGTACAGATTCAGGAATGATTTTTGAGAATTGGTAGGGATTTCGAGTCAGTCCAGTGATTTATTGCAGAGGCAGTGGCACACAAATCGAGGTAGAGGTGTCTCTTGGGCCTGAAAGTGTCAGACTCGGATCGAGGCGTGGAGATAGTCATTTTTAGGTAATTCTACGCCGAAAATGCAATGGTGATGTTAGTTTTCTGATATGAGCAAAGCTTCTATAGCTTAACTCCAGAATGAGGTATACTTATGTATCTTGCCCAATTCTTTTGTGGTGTTAATAAAAAGACCTACCCATTTGAGAGTTGGACCCAGAGACGTAGTCCACCAGGGACAAACTCCTTTATCAAGTTCTTTGTGTTCATATTGCATGCCTATGTCTCTTTCCTTTGAGTTTTTTCTTCTTTATGGTGTACTTTAGTTTATGCTCATTTAATATGATTCTTTAATAAGTCACCTGACAAATAGATCCTGGATCACTCTGATACCGGTCTGGTGAACCAAGCCTATTCACCAGGTAAATACCCAATGTAGGTAGGACAACAAGTTATAATCCATAAATGATAATATATTAAATAATAATGTATATGAATATGAGATTGATATTACAATGAGAAATAATGGCCTTATATACCCACATAGGGTGCCCTTTCATGAAGAGATGCATCATTTCATTAGGATGTCATAACTCTTCATTATTAATTATTATTTATTATCTGTTAGTATTTATTATTTATTATTATTATTATATATTTATTTATGTTACATTGCCTTCCCTTTAAACATGCTTTGTCCTCAAAGCATAAACACTGAAGGCTTCCCCTTAACTTTTTTTTTCTGGCTCGCACTGTCTTCTCAATATCTTTTGTGCTTGTAGTTACGATACTTGACGAAACAAGATGATATAAAATTTGAATTCCTAAACTAATGTGTTTCATCTTTTGGGGTGTGTCCCATCCCAAATCTGTCTTCCTTGGAACTGCTCGATTATCGATTGTTCTGACAGGGCTTCTCATTTCAGGCTTCCATACAAGTTGTTTATTTTGTCTTTGTTCCTTTACAATGTTGTAGTTTAGTTGTCGGTAAAAAGAACATTGTTCATATTCCTTTTGACTTTGTTGTTGGTTGTAACGATTCTTGTGATTCGAATGACGATAAAACACCTGAATCTCTTTTTAATATTGTTTGTTGGATCTCTCTTTAACTCTTGATACTATTGGTAATTCAACTAGATCGATGTTTATTCCCTTCTCTGAGGTCTGGATTTTTTTAACTGGAAGCTTTTTTATTTCAATAGGTTCAAGTATTATTTCTTCACTGGTCATTGCTTCTTTACAGTAAAATTGTTCTAATCTTTCCTTTTGTGATTTCTTCTCGTTCTTCAACTTCTTGATTCGTGTGACCAAACTTTGATTATGGTTCTTTAGGCGACAAATTTCAGCGTCTTTGTCTATGATAATTTTGTCACACTCTTTTTGGATCTCAAGTATTGACTGTTGTTTATCCGAAAGTAGAATTTTGGATATCTGATCAAGATTTTTTGATGTAGATACTAAATCTGACTTCACTGAGACATCATGTAATGTTATTTTTTTCTTCTTGTAAGAAAACATTAAAAACTTTTTCTCAAGGTTTAATATTAAGCTACCCAGCGTCTCTAACCAAGTCGAGCCGAGGATTATATCAATTTATTTTTCATATATAGTTGTAACCTCGAAATTCGAAACAAGTTTATAATCTTCGAGTGTCAACGATAAATCTTTGATGTCATATTTATTGCGAAAAAGAAAAGTCTTTTGTTTCGATTACATTTGTCTTTGGAATTATTAATTGATCCGCCAAATCCATACTTATGTGATTTTTCTTCTTATCTGGGAAAATGTGGATGCTAACTTCTTTTTCTTGAATATTTCCTCTGAATGTTAATAATCCGATGTATCTACTTAGATGATTTTTACCAGAAAATATTCCTTCCTTAAAATCCATTTTTTATCCTTTCGTTGGAAACTTCTTTTTATAATTTAATTGTGAATTCCCTTTTTTACCTTGGATGATTTCTTAATACTTGGTATGACAAATTTTATGAAAATGCCTTTTTCTTTTAATTATAACTTTTGAATACCTTTTTTATCCATTTTTTTTTTTTTTTGCATATAATATATACATTTTTTCCTTTGCTTATTCTTTGGTAATTATCGCTTCCTTTGTACCTTTATTTTGTTAATTCAAATTTTGAGGACTTTATAAATGTTAAATCCTTATGATTTGACTTCAATTTTAGGTTTAGAATTTCTTTATAACACTTCTCTATCTTTTTATTTAGTTATATAACTCTATTCTAATTAAGATGTATGTTTGCTCCCTTAACATGTGAATAGATTACTACAAGAGTCACAATGGTTAAGATCGCTATGGCTCAACACTTAACCCACAAATCCTTCTTGATATTAACTCTATAATAACATTTGTAGGAAGTCCGACTCCAGAGTTTTTACAGTGGAGGACAAGTAGAGTGGGAAAATCGGTGGATTACTTGTGGGTGGTACCTCGATTGAATGTAACCCACGATGTCTTATTTCAATTCGAATCTCCACCCAGTGACAACAAAGATACTGCCAATAAGCCTCTATAGTTATATTGGTGGCGGATTTGAGTAGATATACTCAGAACCCGACACACTATAGTCCAACGATTAAAACAAATACGTGTTTCATCTTGTTCCACAACAAATTTTCTCTGTACAATGAGTATGGCACCTAAACCCCACAACGAGTATGACACCGGATACGATATTGTCGATGTTCGAAATATATGTCTTGCGACTTTTCGTTGTGGGACTTCCTTATCACTCGACATGATCCTAGTCACTATTGTTCAGAATAATGAAGACGGTGGATAATAGATCATACTTGATATGGCTCGACAGTCAATGAGTTCTATGCGAATTGAACGATTTCCAGAAACAATGAGCCCCTTTTGCACTTGTAGCAGTCAAGGATGAAATGTCTATGCTACATGTAGTGGGAGTGGTTACATAATCTTAGTTGGTAAGCTCAACATTATGTTCTGTATCTAGAAGAGGAAGGCCAAAGGGAGATTTTCAGTGTAAATGTGTTGAACCTGCACAAAATAGATCTTGCTAGCAAATGACATACACAATTTAAACATAAAATATGAGAAAAGAGACGTAGAAGAGAAAGAATGGAAGAATTCTCATTAACCAAATGAACGAATGCTAATTTACACATGATATAATCTGTATAACTCAACTAATGTGCACAGGAGGAGAATTCAATGTGCCATAGTGGTGGTATAGAGTGATTTGAACACACACCAGCAGTTACGGGAGTAAACCGCCACCTAGTCTAGTCTCTCAGGCAGTTACGAGAGTGAACTGCCATCTAGTCAGAGTTAACTAGTCTCTTAGTCTTCAGTTAACTGACTGAAATAGAGTGAAGTGAGGAGGAGATTAGGGAATCATGAGTGATGTGCTAGTATAGTGATAATCCCAAGGACAATGCACATTAGCTGGTGACGATCCCAATGTTGCATGGTGATGATCCCAATGTAGCATCTAGACTCCACTCAAATGATCAAACTGAAGTGTGACCTGAAGAGAATATTCTCCCTAAACTATAGGAGAATGAATAATGACTAATAAACACAGGGAAAACCTTAGGGAAAGGAAATCCTAGGTGTGTGTGAAGTATCTCCAACACCCCCCTAAACATCACTATGGTGAAAATAAATAATGGGTTCCGGCAACGAGGCCATGTTAGGTACCCCAAATACAAAAGATACACTAAAATAAATGAGAAAAGAGGGAAAACCTCATGGGAAAACACCCCTCTCAAAGTACAATGTATGTAAAAAGAAGAACTAACAGTTGCTAGGCAACTGTGTCTTTCACTCCAAGATGACTGCACAGAGAATGGAACTTCTTCTTAGTGAAGGTCTTGGTGAAGATGTGTGCAGTATGTTCTACTAAAGGACAAAACTGCAGGTAGATGATCCCCTCGTGTAATAAGTCATGGATGTAGTGCATGTGGATCTCGATGTGCTTCGCTCGCTTCCTCTGAACTGGATCTCTGCAGAACTTCAGAGTGTTATGGTTATCACACCAAATGACAATCGACCGATGAAATTAAATGCCCAACTCAGTGAGAAAATGTTGTAGCCACATAGCCTGAATGGTTATGTTTACTGCCCCTCTGTACTCTTCCTTGGCTAAAGATAGAGCAATAGCAGACTGCTTCTTTCTCGACCAACAGATAGGCTCGGAACCAAGACTAAGTGAGTAACCAAATGTGGACTTGCAATCAATGCTATCTCCAACCCAGTCAGAATCAGTGAACCCGATGAAGTCCAATGTAGAGTCTGCTTGATCCAAACCCAGGGTGATTAGTTTCCAATAATTGGTTGATTCTGTCACTCCTTCAAAGGGTCAGCTATAGATCGTTTTACTTGAGCGATTTTCAATTAAAGGTAAAGTTGAAGTCTTATAAGCTTGAATTCGAAGTGAATGAAAACCCCTTTAGTTTCCTTATGTGTTACATGTCATGCTTGCATTTAATATTCTGTGTGGAAATTTCATGGAAAAGCAACATAAGAACGTAATACACATAATAGATATGGCACTTCCCTTGATAACAGAGTTCACCCGATTTGGGCTACGTCTCCAGGTCATGCTCCAAAGCCTGACAGCTTTATTCTCCTCGCTGTAATGATGTCTCTCTATTACAAGTTGTAAGGCCAAAGTCCCTTTTCAGTGACGACAACAAGAGATCAGAATGTGATCAGGAATGTATACAAGCTTCACAAGTTCTCATGCTCATGAGGCATCCATGATGCTGACATGGACATCATTCCCACATACTCAATACATAAAAGGAGGAAGAATAAAAGATGATCACCATCACCATGGAGTCATAGAGTTCCTTAGATATGTTTCTTAGATCCAAGCATATATGCAACCCATACAAAGATCCTAAAACTACGATATTTAGAACTGCTTCGTTGGCCACTTATCATGCAAGTGCCACAATTTCTATGTTACATGTAACTGATTGGTTTTATGTGGAAGAACAGAAGAAAAGAGGAGATAGAAGGAATAAGTTGATCTTGTTGCCTTGTTGCAGCCCCTCCATGCTCCTTCAGACATGTTATGCTGCAACGTTTAATGAAAAAAAAAACATAATGAAAAGCATGCTTACATTGGCTTCTCCAGAACTTATGTAATGTCCCCCACCTCTTGATGAAGAAGTTTGAGAAGACTTAGTGGCCTAGGCATCCCCACTAGGCCATAGTCGCACACTGAGAGGGAAAGTCAACCAAACTAAGGTTATATTCTTAAGTTGACTTAATAAAAAGGTAAAAAGAGTTAAAAGATAACTCAATGAAGAAATAGAAGTGTTGGAGGTTGAGTTAGGGTTAACCCTAGGGGTTAACTTAACTCAACAGGGAAATAGAAGGAAAGTATAAAGAGAAGGCTAGGGCACACCTCTCATTTATTCTGGATTTTTCTATCTTTCTTGTTGATGCTCTTGAGCATACATTTTTGAGGGTTTTGATATTATAAACCCTAGTGAGCAATTCAGTGGTGAAAGATTCCATTCACCTTGCTCCAAGATTGGTCTCAGGGATGAAATAATCCACCCACACCATTCTATAGCCAACATCTATTCAGGAGGACTAGCAAGGTCATACCAGTTGGATCAGCAGGGTCGTACCAGCTAGGGTTTTCTTGTAGGGGCGCACCATTTGTTGAGGAAGAGCTCGATCCAACATATTGAAGAAGCTTGAGAGATTTCCATCATTAGGGTTTTTCTTGCAAGCCCTTGCTCATCAGTTTAAGGGATTCTTGGAAGAGTTATCACATCCCTCTCATCTATCTGCAGGTTGGGACGATTTCAGGAGGAAGGGTATGACTTGGTGATTTAGTATTTCTCAGATCTAGAAGGCCATAGGCTAGATATGACCTTGAAACTTCTCTCAAGTGATTGTGGTTGCCCGATCTATCATCCGGGAGAGTTTCATATGATTCAGAGACCACACTCATCTAGGTCATACTATTGGACATATCCAGGGTTTTAGGAGGGTCGTACCATCCTAGGGTTTCTGTCGTTTGAGGAGGAAGCTTTAGTGTTTGAGCTCCTTACTTTAGGAGGAGGCTCCCATTGCCTTGATCTATCATCAGGAGGACAACATTTGGAGGTATTCATCTTCAAGAGGGATGAAATCTTGGTGTCCATTGTCTTCAGCAGGCCATACCAATAGTCAGCAGGGTCGTACCAGTTGCTTGAGGGTTAGGCTAAAACCTTGTTTTTGCAGTTGAGCATTCATCTTCTATTGCATCATTTGGGAAGCTTGATTTGTATCTCCAGGAGCATTTTGTATGCAGCTCTATTATTGTCTTGAAGCCATCTATTCCAGATCTGCTTCTCTATTTGTATTAGTTGTTTGTTTTCTTATAACAAAGTTCAACTACTTGCTTGTGATTCCTATATTGTGTAATGTTGATGATCTTCATATGGTTACAATGATGCTTGTATAAATCTATGGTTGAATAAATGAATAAACCCTAAGGCCGAAATGTCCATGGACAATCTGCATACACAAAAATAATAATCAAATGAGTGGTTAGTTAGTGATTCCAAGCAAAAAATTGTCTTGGGATCATTACAGTGGTATCAGAGCTTTGATCCTCCAAACCTGTGAGGATTAGCGCATGAAGAGGTACAATGGTATATTTATGGGAAGAAGGAAGAATATGGCTAGTGAAACAGAAGCTGAAATGGAGGGATCAGGAGATGACCATGAGCCACAAGGCTTGGCTTTCTTGGCAGTCGAATTCAACAAATTCCATCAAACCATAAACCTTATAGAAGGTAACCTTGTCCACCATTTACAGGAAATCCAGGAAACAAACCGAAGGGGGCAAGCTGAAATCACTAAGACCTTGAAGAAGGTAGATGGGAATCTAAGAAAGATTGATGAGAACCAGACTCAGATAACCGAGCTATTGATCAAGATGACTCATCAGGGGAAAGACCCTGAGACGTATGGAAACAAAGAGGCTGGTGGATCCCATGGGGAAGTCAGGTATAATCCAGAAAAGGATCCTAGGTACGAAGGAATCCATGGAGGGGGTACGTCACATGGATAGATGGGGAGCAGGACTAACCCTAGACCGTACTTGCCCACATTCATAGATGAATAGATACAACAGGAGCAGGTGGATGACTTTGTGGAGCAGATGGCACAGTGTACTAGGGAGTACTATTGCTTGGATATGATCATTGAGAGGCAGATGTCCCTGGATCAATATTGCCAACTCAAGTTCAGAAACAAGCCCAGGCTGAACCACAGGAGCAGTTTTGATTTTGAATGAAGAGCAGGGAAGATAGAAATCCCATACTTTGATGGTATGACCAAGATGACAACCTAGGCATGGGTACAAAAACTGGACACTTATTTGCAGCTTAATCCCATGAGGGAGATGGAGGCCATAAAATTTTCCACTATGTATTTGGATGGCAAGGCTCATGACTAGTAGTACCATGGACTCACCACCCTTGTCCAGAACCAGAAAGTGACCTACACAGAATTTACCCAAAGACTCATTGACATATTTGATCAGGGGGATCCTGAACTACCTTTCTGAGAGCTCACACAGTTCAAGCAAACAGGGACGGTCGAGGAATACATTGAGAAATTTCAAAGGCTAGCAGTCATGGTGCAGGATATATCACCAACCAGGCTCATGATGCTCTTCATTGAGGCGTTGACGAAAACCTTGAAGGGTTGGGTAAAGTATTTTAAGCCTACCAACCTACAGGATTCCATTTGGAGGAAAAGTGACCTAGGACTAGCTGCCAAACCAAAGTTTGTACCTAGGCCACCTCTTAATACTGGAGGGAGAGACCAGAGACCTCCAATGAACCAGGGAGGACATGACCCAAGGGGGTTTGACAGGGTCATGGCAGAATGGATGATAACACCAGTAGGGAACTAAGAAGGAAGCAACTCTGCTTCGCGTGCAAGGAACCATGGAACCCATCACACAAGTGCATGGGCCATGGCCAAGTGCACTACATAGAGGTGGCCTCAAACAATGAGGAGGAGGAAGATTATGGCCAACTTCAAAACATGGAGGCAGAAACTACAGAGACAACAGAGGAGGTGATCAAAAAACATGATAGTACTACAGAGGGGAAAGCCACCTTGGCATCTATCAATAGGGTACCCAAATTCAACACCTTCAGGATGAGAGGAGTCTTCCAGGGGCAAAAGGTTTCGGTGTTGATTGATGGGGGAGCCTCTCACAACTTCATTGATTCAGCACTATTGAAGAGGATATATATAACCATGGTAGGATTTGAAGGGCTCAAGGTGGAGGTAGCAGGTGGAAGCACTATTCCTTGTGACAGGTACATCCCAGGTATGAGACTTACATTGGGTCAGCACGAGTTAGTATAGGACGTGTATGTGATGGACCTTTTGGACACTAACATCATCCTTGGAGTTCAGTGGCTCATCACATTGGGGCCTATCACCACCAACTACAAGACCATGGAGATGTATTTTATAGAGGAGGGTGGACACAAGGTAGTGCTCAGAGGCATGATAGGTAATTCTGCCAAGGTAGTTACGACCAAGAGGATGGAAGCCATCTTCAGGAGAGAGGAGATTGTATATGCAACTGAATGTAGGATTTTGGCATGTGTGGATGAGAAGGGTAAGGTTCACTACACCCCAGAGATCCAAGATATCCTTGACAAGCACCACAAAGTGTTTGGACCGATTCCTCCAAGGGTGCCACCAGATAGGGGGTTTGAGCATATCATTGAGCTAGAGGCAGGGGCTAAGCCAATCATCACCACACCATATAGGCATCCAAAGAAGTATAAAGACAAGATAGAGAAAGCCATCAAAGAACTTCTAGACATGGGACACATCAGGCCAAGCTCTATCCCTTTTACTTCTTCAGTAGTGCTGGTCAAGAAGAAAGATGGGACGATGTGGATGTGCATTGACTTCCGGGACTTGAATAAAAATAAAATCAAAAACAGGTACCCTATACCCAAGATTGATGAGTTGCTAGATGAACTACATGGAGTTGTCTATTTCACAAAGATTGACCTTTGATCCGGCTACCATCAAATCAAGATGAGGGAGGAGGACATTTCAGAAACAACTTTCAGGTGTCATTATGGTCATTATGAGTTCTTGGTGATGCCCTTCAGGTTAACCAATGCCTCAGCTACGTTCCAATCTTCCATGAACCATGTGTTCAACAAACAGTTGAGGAAGCACTTGCTAGTGTTTTTTGATGACTTGCTCATTTACAACAAGACGTGGGAGGAACACCTTTGGCATGTGGACCAAATTTTGTCTATAATGGAGGAACAATCAATGTACGCTAAGGA
>ML792271.1:187598-207786 GCA_009831015.1 Picea engelmannii | reverse complement strand
ACATGTCCTTTGTAGTAGATGGGTCTCCAATGTTGCGCGTCGTATGCTTTCCATGCGGGTACCTATCAGAGTCTCTACTTCCCGGTAGGAAACAAGACATAGGGAGATAAAATCTGCGCCATGTTTGAGAAGACAAAAATGAAGTCGGTCGATCATGCTTCTGGCCTTGTCTGCAGTTTTGATATTCGAAGCATTCTCTTGAGAGACCAGTTGCGCCTTTTCAGATTCATTACTTGTCTTTGCAAAACCGCGTTCCATTTCAACCTCTTTTGCAGACTGGATAGAGCTGCGTGGATGTTTCTAGGGCCGGTCGATCATGCTTCTGGCCTTGTCTGCAATTTTGATATCCGAGGCATTCTCCTGAGAGACTAGTTGCGCCTTTTCAGATTCATTACTTATATTTTCAAAACCGTGTTCCATTTCAGCCTCTTTTGCACACTGGATAGAGCTGCGTGGATGTTTTCCAGGGCCAGTCAAAATTCCTTTAAGTGCTTTGCAATTCTCTCTTTTGACATCCTTTGTGCTTCGTGCAATTGGATGATTGTGTCTTGCACTTCCCTGAGCTGCCTCTTGAGCCAAGTCACGTTTTCCTCTCGGCCTTGTGATGTTGATGCCTTGAGGGTCTTCTCTACTAATTGTTGTCTCATCTCCCTGTTCTCCTGGTATAGCTCAGTAATAGCGAGCTACAATTTCTGTAGCTGCTACAATAGTTCACGAATATCCATGCCCTTAGTGTCTATCCTTCTCCTTCTGCCGCAGGTTTCTCGACTTGGACCTTCAACAGGTTCTAGCCAAATTGTGTGCATGAGTAACTCTTCGACAGCTGACCTTGTGCGTGGCTCGCTCGGGTCTTGGGCCTCCCCGATCTCTTTGTTCTTCCTCCCCTCTTCCGGGGTATCGACTATTGGGGGGATGGGGTTTCCAATGTATTTCCCTCCTCTACAACCCTTCCTATTTCCGCCTCCATGCAGTGAGATATAACTTTTATCATGGGTGAAAAGGAATCTCCTTTGGGGTCCCTGGGGATGTTGACTGTGAGTAGAAACGAATCCCAGTTTTTGCCCAATCGCTTCAACTCCTCAACTATCAACAATTTGATTATCGAGACATGAGATCGTTTCTTCTTCGGCTGGTTTGCTTTAGTTTGGATGTTGTTTGCCATTTCTCGGAGGATTTGGCGCAAGAAGAAAGGCAGGTTCAATGGTCTCCTTCCTGTCAAATGCATCAACAATCTGATGTGATGTGGGTGTATTCTGTCAGACCTCCCTTCACAAGTGAAATATTTTCTAATCGCCCTCAGGAGCTTCTGAAAAGGCTCTTGCAGATATCTACTTGGAACGCCCACTTCGACTTTCCTGTTTAAACAGTCTGGTTTGATGAATTCCTCATAGAATAGCGCGTCCAAAGGCATGCCTTTATACCACCTTTCACTGTGTGGAGGGATCTCTGTTGTAGTTGACATAGTTTCCTCTGTTACCTGGAAAGTGATTCTTGCAATTACCGCACAGAACCCGTTGAATCTGAGTGCAAACTGTTCCGCCAGTTTCACGTTGAATCCTTGGATTTTCCTACAAACGACCATGCATTCGACATGTTCAAAAGATGCTCTGACATCCGGATCTTCATTTACCAATGTCAAATTTTGAGGTTCGGGCCCCACATTTCTGCTACTTCGCGCATCTTTTCTTATGTTCTAGGATGTTTCCATGGTGCAATGTGTATTTGTTCTGCACACAATGGATTTATCACGAATCCAAGGCGGTAATCTTGATCGACTTAGGTTTGTGATGCAGCTAAAGGCAATTGACTTTCCCGCAACGAGAAACTCAGGGCTTGTGGGAAGAATTACAGACAGTGCATAAACTTGGCTGGTGAACAAAATACATGCAATGCAACTGGTAATTATAACTGGGTGGGCAAGAGATGGAATCGTGCCAGGGGACACTGAATCCACGGTGACTAGAGGTTTCAAAGTAGGCTAAAGATTTGCGCAACACATCCACACGACGGGTACACTTTGGGGCGTGTAAAGTACATATGATAAGAACTGCAGAGTATACATGATATGAGCGCCATTATTTTTCATCCTTTCTGACTTCATAATGAGCTAATGATGGTCATTGCATCTGCCGGCGTGACTCTTATTTAACAATTTGCCTCGACCTTTGGCACGTAAAACCTCCTCTTCTGACAGGACTCGACTCTTTGGGAAAATACCCTTACCACTTACACGTGTTTTATTCTGACGTCCCCTCCCAACTCCAAGGGCCAACCGACCACTTGCTGACTTCGACCCATTCGTTTTTTGGTACTTGACCTCACACGCTTTGACAAACGAACCATGACTTGACTAAGACTGACTTTAACTAAAAAAATTACGGTGCTAACAACTGGCTCCAACGAGGATGCTATCCTCCTAGTGAGGTGGGAAAGAATGACAAACCAGGTGCTTGACCATTGGGCCTTATTTGACTTCCAAACTCTAAAACAACAGAAAATAAAAACACATCCTATACCTTCTTGACATAGTTATGACCAGACTCAACATAAACTTAGGGCCTTCACTCCAGGCTTCAATCTTCTACTGACATATTGACTCGAAACGCCTTCTTTGAAAACAAAAAATGAAACAACTATTTACAATGACATGAAAACTGAAATAGACCTTACTGAACTAGATAGTGTTTGAGGAACCTGCCATTTACAGGCCCTCTGCCAATGGACTCTCCGTTAAGCTCTTTTAACATATATGCATTGTTCATGTGGTACGCGTCGATTCTGAAAGGCCCCGTCCAAAGATGATTGGATTTTCCATGCTTTCCCTTTTCTTCGTTCCTTGCGTCCCACTTTAGCACCAAATCATCTACATATAACTCCTCCTGCTTAGAGCACTTGTCAAAAGTTTTCTTCATCCTGTCTTGGTGAAGTTGTGATCGATTATAAACATGCTCCGTCATCTGCTGCCAGTGAATCATGTTTTGACCTCTTGTTCTTGTAGTAACTTCCTGACAGGAAATCCCAGTGAGGTAGGGAAAACTGCATCTGCACCATATACGATTTGGAATGGCGACGTCGATATGGAATTTTTGGTAGTGACTCTGTCATCCCATAGCGCATAAATAAGTTTCTTATGCCAGGCCTTCTTGTTGTCTTGCAGGATCCTTTTAATAATCCTGGTTAAGATTTTGTTGGATGATTCTGCCAATCCGTTACCCTATGGGTAATAAGTCGGTGAATGTCCCAGGGTTATATTGTAATCGTTACAAAACTTTTCCATTTTCTTAGACTTAATTGTGGTTGCGTTATCTGTGATGATCTTGATAAGGCACCCGAACCTAGACAGGATGTTGGTCTCCAGAAAATGAATGATGACCGTGTTGGTAGCCTACCTTGTTGGCATTGATTCGATCCATTTTGTGAAGTAATCCATAGCCATAAGTATCCATCTGTGTTGCGCGAAGGATGGCAGATGAATCTCTCCTATAAAGTCCAGGCCCCATTGCATGAATGATGCTTCGACTGAGATTGGTTTCAGCGGTAGGTGTTGCAACTTTCTCCTTCCATTGAATATCTGGCACTCGTGGCAACTGAATACTTCTTTATATACATATGCAAAAATGTTGGGCCAATAATAACCCACCCTTAATATTTTATGTGCGGTGGTTTTCCAGTAGTGATGTTCTCCACAGTCGCCTTTGTGGAATTCCTTGATAACTCGTTCTGCGTCATCTTCCAGTAAGCAACTCAGCAATATCCCTCCTAGATCTTTCCAATATAGGGAGTTATCTAAGATGAAGAACCTAGTAGCGTTTAGCTTTAAGAACCTTGCCTTGGTCTTACTTAACCCTGGAGGAGCTTGCAGATTCTTCAACACATAAATGATGTCTGTATACCAAGGTGAATCGATGAATTTCTGAGACACCTACGAGGTTGTTTCTTCTTGAGGATTCTCCGATAGATCAACAATGAAGTTTATTCCCAGAACGTCGTAGTTCAATTGGGCCATCAGTTTTGTGAGGCCCTGACCCTTAATCAACTTTGTGGGATTGATTTCGAGGTTGTATTCTATCATGACTGTGATCCACATACCTTTTCTTCCCTTAGGGTCAGGCTGAGTTAGGATGTCTTTGAATGAATTGTTGGGCACGTAAGCGATAACGTGGGAATGTAGTATGTAAGTTATGAACTCCTTGAGGGATTTCACCAAGGCGTATGCTTGCTTCTCCATAATATCATACCTCAATGGGGGATCTCTCAACGTCCTACTAAAGTAGGCTATAGGATTTTCAAAATTCTATTCGTCCTTATGTAATAGTACACCAATGATGGTATGCTCTGAGGTGAAGGAGAACAAGATGAAATCCTTCGTGAAATATGGGCTGGCCAATACAGGATCTTTGGTCAGCGCTACCTTGATGTCTTCAAACGATCTCCTGGCTTCGGGTTTCCATTTGATATCATTTCCTTTTCTGATCATGCTAGTGATATGCTTTATAATTTCCACCAGATTTAGGATGAATCTTCTCAAGAAATTCACCTTTCCCAGGAAGGGTTGTACCTCCTTCTTGCTACGAGGAGTGCTAATTTTAAGGATTCCTTCTACCTTGCTGGGATCTATATTTATACCCTCATTCGAGATGATGTGGCCCAACAGTTTTCGTTCTTGCATTCCAAAATGTGATTTTTTCGTATTCAAAGATATGTCGAACTTCCTGCATTTTTGGAAGACCTTCTTTAGATGCCTAAGATGTTGTTCATCGGAGTCGTAATACACTATGATGTCATCCAGGTAGATCATGATAAATTTGTCCCTTTCCTCAGCAAATGTTATATCCATCACCCTCTGGAAGGTATCTCCAACGTTCATAAGTCTGAAAGGCATCTTAGTGTACATGAACGTACCCCATGGTGTCATGAAAGTTGTCTTTTCCCAGTCATTTGGGTGTACCATGATCTGATTATAACCTGAAAAATCGTCCAACATAGACATATTCTGGGATCCAACTAACTTATGCATAATATAGTCCATATTAGGGAGCGGGTATTTGTACTTGAGGGATTCTCTATTCAAGTTTCGAAAATCCATGCACAACCTTATTTTGTTGCTCTTTTTCCTTACAGGCACCAGGTTGGCAACCCATTTTGAAAATCTTAAAGAAACAATAATTTTGGCTTCGAAGAGTTTCTTTACCTCTTTTTCAATTAGCGGCAACAACAAAAGATTGATCTGTCTTATCTTTTGCTTGAAAGGATTTTGGTCTTCTTTGAGAGGAATGACGTGTTGAATCACTTTAGTGTCGTATACTTTCAAGTCATCATAACTCTAGGTGAAAACATCGGGAAAATATTTCATGAGTTTGATGTAGTCCTGTTTGACCCCCAGACTGAGCGTCTTTGAAAATTTGATTATCCTCAGATTCTCCTGGGTCTTGATGTTGCAACCCTCGACATCCTCATCATTCACAGTGATCTTGGGATTTCTAGCCACATCGTTTTCATCAAACAAATTTTCCAATGGAACTAATCCTTTGGGGATGATATTATTCTTTAGCTGCACTATGTCCCTTCCAACTATCTGGTTTTAAAAGGGGTCATCATTACCACGCATAGATTCACTTTCATGTTCTTCGCAACATCACTCATCATTGATGTTCACATTAGTGAACTCGTCGCTCATCTGGAGAAATCTCTCCACTTGTTTTTCATCCTCAAACACCTGCCAATACTTGATATAATCAGGTACTGCCGGCCTGTGTTTGACTTCAATCTCATACTTTATGTTGGGGAAAATGGGAATCTTAAAAACTGAAGCCAAGGTGGCTAAGGCGTCCTCAATTTGATTCTTCCCCCTTGGGATCACTGACAAATTATACTCTGAGAATTCTTCGAGGAGTTCCAACACTAGGTTCCTTTATGCCCTCAGTATGGGGTTCTTGGATTGGTATATACCTTTCACTTAGTTTATGACGAGCTCAAAGTCTCCATGCACCGCTATCCTCTTTGCACCCAATTCTTTCAAAACTCTCAGACCCAAAATCAATGTCTCATACTCCGCCATGTTATTTGTACAATCAAAGGTGAGTTTGTACAAGAATAGTTTTGTGCCCACCTTGGGGGGACTTATTCATACACTACTCCCTGCTCCTTCCTTACTAACGACTCCATTGAAACTCATGTTCCGCATCTCATTCTCTGCGCGGTTCCTTGGGTCTGCGCAGTCTTCTGCTCGTCGCACGACTTTATCCTCAACAATCATGACAGTGGTCTGCCCTTCCCCTTCAAAGCGCAGGTCATTGTAAAATATTGAGGAGCCGATCTCAGTGTCAAAGGAGTAGATAGGGTGGTTATTTGGCTGGGTCTTGCTACTCACCATGTATTTGAGCAACACCTCTCTGTACAATTGTCTCTCTTGGTTGAAGAAAGGAATAGTGGCATACGACATATCCATGTGCAGGGTTCCCTTCAATTTCGCGACCCATGATCTAGACAATAGCATGCCAAATTTAGGGGGGATATCGGCCACAACCACATCCATAACTAGATTCTTAGAAGGGATTTGGGACAACCAAATCTTTGATCAGACCCAAACATTTCACTTTTCTTGAATCGAAAGAAAAAATATCCTTATAGGGCCTGGTGATGTCCAAACCTAACTCGTCCATGATCACCTTGGGCATGAGATTATGTGACGCGCCCAAATCCAGCATGGCGTTATGCAAACTCATGTCATGGACCTTGAGGCTAACATAGAATGGGGGAACTTCCTTAGTATCACCTGTTTCCTCCACGTGCGGACCAAACAAAATGGTAGGGTGGTCATCCTGGACGTTCAGTGTAAATTATAACCTTGTACAATATCTACTACAAACATATATTCAGAAAAATAACAGAAAAGATACAATGGAAAATACAAACATTACACAGAGATTTTTCCCCTGGAAACCCAAACCGGGAAAACCAACATATTCTATATTATTCATAATGATACATTGTTTACAATACAATATACATATAGGAGCCAACGACATCCAAAACCCTAACCCAATGACCTGGATTAGTCCAAAACCTTAATTCCTTCACCGGAAATAGAAAACCATTGGCAAAAACCATGTGCCGAAAAACCACCTAAATACATGACACATTTCTTGAGGTAGGTGACACTAATACTTGTGCAAAGACTATAACACATACCCAACATTCAGGGTGTCGTAAGTCTCTCCCATCTTTAACATTTTAATAATCTGATCCCGATATTCTCCTTTATTGATGAGCTCGTTGAAAGTGACGAAGATTTTAATTTTGGCCATTTCGTTCTCAAAGTTAAAAAGGGGGAGAACCTTTTCTACCTCCTTGACGCTTGTCTCCCAATTCGTTTATGGCGCTTTCCTTAGAACCTCCTCCTTTGACTTTCCCTTTTCAGTCGCATCCTTGGTTGGGTTGTCTTTCTTTGTTTGACTTGTGGAAGGGGTATCTTCTTGGGGTTCTCTTATGGGATTCGTTTGTTGAGGTTCTGCAGATGTCTTTCTGTTCCTGAGGTTTTATTGCTTTTGGAACTGCATGATGGCATTGTGATAACCCTTCCTGAATTCCTACGTTTCCCAAGAAAACACGTCATCAATCTCTAACATAATATTATCATTTTCTCTCATGTATTGATCGTGTTCTCCCTTCGTCAAGAACACACGTGTGTCTGTGTTGTCACAACAATGCATTTGATCTTGGATCATCTGATCAAAATATTCATCCGCAAAATTGTTTTGGAAAAAGGGCCTTATTTGTTGGTCGCCCTGGTCTCTCTGTTCCCTCTGCCCGATCTATGGGACCAGACCTCTTCTAAGGTTCTGATTTCTGGGATGGAGGTCATGTTGTTCTCGGGCGACATGATTATTTCCCATGGACATTGTTTCCATCAGCTTCTCCATCGTCTTCATCATTAAGTCGAACTTGTCATCCAAGGGTCGAGAAGTCAATGGATGCACTTCTCCTTGGGGTTTCTTCCCGCCTTTGTTGAAGATTTGTTTGATCTTTCCCGGCGCCATCAGGTTTACTTCGACTTCGATTACGTCACTCATCATGGCGTCTAAATTAGCATATCTTCTCTCCCTCAACAACAAGGCGAAATTGCTATCAAAAGAGTCAGCATATCAAAGCTGCGCAGCCTCGGGAGGTGGTTGGACTTCTATGGGTATTGAGTTGTAGACCCTCATGAAATGGGCTGAGAACTCTTGCACCATCTCCTCCAACGCTCTCTTCATATTGTTGTACTGCATTAGTAATTGCAAAGGATTCTTTTTGTCTCCCCATCTAGCAATGAATGATGTTTCAAATGCGACGAAGTTGGGGATGCTTGCTACTTGAAGGGCCTTAAACCACTTTCTAACCTCCCTCGAAAGACTCTGCGTGAACAACCACATCTTCACATCTTCATGATCCACCTCTTCTAGATCAATGAAATTGTTGAACCGGTCCAAGTTCTTTTGGGCAGAGGTGTTTCCCTTGACATCATACAACTTGATCCTCTGGTTGTAGTTCTGGGGTAAATCATGCAGTTGGGATGGTAGAGAAAGGGGGGCAAATCTGGCGGCCATTGCTCTAGTGGGGTTTGGGATTTTCAGGATGTTCTGAGCATGGACTATGGCAGCTTGCGGGATTTTGTTTGGTATTAGAGATCGAAACCTCTGCTCATTGAAGACTATATCGTCCAAGCTGGTTTCTGATTTAGACCTGAACAAGGTTTGTTCGAACAAGGTGTAAAAATCGAGGTTGTTAATGATTTGTAAACCATCCTTGGGTAAGGACAAGTTTCTATCCAGGTAATAGAATGGGTCTGGTGCCTACTCCCTTGCGCTACGCATAATTTTCTCACGATAACACACGGGCTCTAACGGGTTCGAGTCAGGATTGGATTTGGTATAAATTTTCTTCGGAGCCAGGATTTTTGAGTCGCCCTACTCTGTTCTATTGGTCTCTTTTATTGGAGTCGCCAGGGAAAGGTTTCAGACAATATAGACGTTTGTCCCACTGTTACCCTCAGGGGTCAAAACTATATCTTTAGTCGTTCTCCTAGGGAAAGTTTCATTCAATTCTGTCCCCGACAACGATGCCAAAATGTTAGCGCTCTGTAAACTTCATTCGAATGAGAAAACACATGACAGAGGCAACCTACAAACCAAATTTAAGGCCAAAAACTAGCCTTTCTGACCTGAAGAGGGCTCTCTCTGAGACTTCATCTCTGTACAGGTTATGGATTTAAACTGTCGGCTAGATTTGACACTTTCGTACAATATTTCTGGTTCTATTGGTGAAAGAAAGCAAAACCTTGGGCTATGGAGTTAATTTAAGAAAATGAGAGAAACAAATGACTTGGTGACTAAACTTGAGAGGATAAAGGATAAGTTGGAAACAATCTTTCAGTTCAAAATCGTTGACTGTGGCGAGAGAAAAAAACATGAAGCAACTCGGAGCACCACTGGAGATGAATTCAAAGTTCACTTAGAAGAAGACACAATCATCTAAATGGCGAAATCTAGAGCACCGCACAGTGAATTTAAGATTTAAATAAAATTTTGACTTAGACAAAATATGGATATGAATATAAAGAACACAAGAAACAGGTACATAAAGAGAATTTACAATACATCAAACCGCTACCATTAGAAAGCTACATTCAATAGTCACTGTCTACACTATTTTTCCAACCAACCTGGATTACATTGAAAAGATGAAATATATAGTCAAGGGTGTGCCAGTTGGGTTGCCCTGCCCTGCAACTAGTATCCCTAGAAATTAGGTTCTGACTATTCTTTGCTAGATGATCCTTCATATGGCACTTTACTAAAAATAGAAACTGACTATACTCGATCGCACAATAACTAACGTCTTTTCCATGAAAGTTCAGTCATCAACAAGATTTCATCGTTAGAGAGTGATGTGTCGATGATTTTCCTTTGATAGGGTATCTGGACGATCAAGTGCCCTGTCAGACTCCTACCACCCATTGTAACGACCATGATTTATGCCACATGATCATTCGCCGGAGCGTGCATGTGGCGGATAACCACAGACTGTCGCAAGTCATTCTAGGATGACAACACTAGTTAGGGAACAACGCCTTTCTTAAAACTATCTCATTTCCAACATACACCTCTCCTTTGTAGTAGATGGGTCTCCAACGTTGCGTGTCGTATTCTTGCCGTGCGGGTACCTATCAGAGTGCCTACTTCTCGGTAGGAAGTAGGACACGGGGAGACAAAATCTGCGTCACGTTTGAGAAGAAAAAAATGGAGTCGGTCGATCACGCTTTTGGCCTTGTCTGCAGTTTTGATATCCAAAGCGTTCTCCTGAGACACCAGTTGCATCTTTTTAGATTCATTACTTGTCTTTGCAAAACCACGTTCCCTTTCAGCCTCTTATGCACACTGGCTAGAGCTGCGCAGACGTTTTCCAGGGCCAGTCCACATTCCTTGAAGTGCTTTGCAATTATCTCTTCTAACATCCTCTGTGCTTCATGCAATTGGATGATTGTGTCTTGCGCTTCCCTGAGCTACCTCTTGAGCCAAGTCACGTTTCCCTCTTGGCCTTGTGTTGTTGATGCCTCAAGGGTCTTCTCTACTAATTTTCCTCTCAACTCCCCGTTCTCCTGGTATAGCTCAACAATAGCGAGCTGCGCTTGCTTTAGTTGCTGCGACAATTCAATGAATATCCATGCCCTCAGTGTCCGTCCTTATCCTTTTGCCGTAGGTTTCTCGACTTGGAAATTTGTTAGGTTCCAGCTGAATGGTGCACATGAGTAACTCTTCGACAAATGACTTTGCACGTGGCTCGCTCGAGGCTTGGGCTTCCCCGGTTTCTTTCTTCTTCCTTGGCCTACCCCTCTTCTGGGTCATCGACTGTTGGGGGGATGGGGCTTCCAATGTCTTTCCCTCCTCCACAACCATTCCTATTTCCGCCTCTATGCAATGAGATGTTACTTTTACCATGGGTGAAAAGGAGTCTCCTTTGGGGTCCCTAGGGATGCCGACTGTGAGTAGAAATGAATCCCAGTTTTCTTCCAGTCACTTCAACTCCTCAACTATCAACAATTTGATTAGCGAGACATGAGATAGTTTCTTCTTCAGCTGGTTTTCTTTAGTTTGGACATTTTTCTCCATTTCTTAGAGGCTTTGGTGCAAGAAGAAAGGCAGGTTCAACGGTCTCTTTCCTGTGAAATGCATCAAAAATCTGATGTGATGTGGGTGTAGTCTATCAAACCTCCCTTCACAGGTGAAATATTTTCTAATCCCCCTCAGGAACTTCCAAAAAGGCTCCCCCAGATATCTACTTGAAACGCCCACTTCGACTTTCCCGTTTAAACAATATGGTTTGATGAATTCCTCATAGCATAACACGTCCAAAGACATGCCTTTAGACCACCTTTTACCGCGTGGAGGGATCTCCATTGCGGCTAAAAGAGTTTCATCCGTTACCTGGAAAGTGATTCCTGCAATTACCACATGAAACCTGTTGAATCTGAGTGTGAAGTGTTCCGCCAGTTTCATGTTGAATCCTTGGAGTTTCCTACAAAAGACCATGCATCTGACATGTTCAAAAGATGATCTGACATCCAGATCTTCATTTACCAATGTCAAGTTTTGAGGTTCGGGCTTCACATTTATGCTACTTCGTGCACCTTTTATTATGTTCTGGGATGTTGCTATGGTGCAATGCATATTTGTTCTACACACAGTGGATTTAGCATGGACCCAATGTGGTAATATTGATCGAATCAGGTTTGTGACGCAGTTGAAGGCAATCGACTTTCCCGCAATGAGAAACTTAGGGCTCACAGAAAGAATTACAGACATTGCATAAACTTGGCTGGTGAATAGAATACATGCAGAGCAACCGATATTTATAACTGGGTAGGCAAGAGATGGAATCGCGCCAAGGGACACTGAATCCATGGTGATTGGAGGTTTCGAAGCAGGTCGAATATTTGCGCAGCACATCCGCACGACAGGTACAATTTGGGGCGTGTAAAGTACAACTTATAAGAACTGCAGAATATATGCGATATGAGCGCCGTGATTTTCATCCTTTTTGAATTCATAATGAGTTGATTATGGTCATTGCATCTGCTGATGTGACTCCTATTTAACAAATTGCCTCGAACTTTGGCATGTAAAACCTCCTCTTCTGAAAGGACCTGACTCTTTGGGAAAAGACCCTTACCACTTACATGTGTTTGATTCTAATGTCCCCTTCTGAATCCAAGGGCCAACCGACCACTTGTTGACTTCGACTCATTCGTTGTTTGGTACCTGAACTCACATGCTTTGACACATGGACCATGACTCGAATAAGACCGACTCTAACTAAAAAAATGACGGTGCTAACAACTACCACTGTCTTTTCTACACCAAATTGTCCTGCCACCTAACTGTAGTGGGCTTCCCAAATCATCTTTGCTCGCTCTCTTGATGGAACACAAAGATTTCCCAGACGTCACAACAACCTGTCTTGAAGATGGAAATTAGTGACAACTATGTTTGCGACCAACATCTCGTAGGTGGTGGCGAAGTCAAGATCTTTCTCATAGAGTTGGGGCCATTCAGAGGTCTCTTGGCCACAAGAGTCTATCACCATGGTGAGTTCCATGATTGGAGGTTGGTTGAGGAAATCGATGACATAGTTGGTACTTCCTGTCTTATACTTGATGTTGAGGTGGAAATGTTGCAAGTATGTGGACCACTCTTGATGGCATTCATTATGCAATTTTCCTTGTGTCTACATGAACTACAATGGCTTATGATTAGTGTGGATGAATTTCTACTTTTCCAGAATGTAATGCCTCCACTGGCGGGAGACTTTCACAATGAAGTACATTTATTTGTCGTAAGTAGGGTACTTACATATGACATATGATAGCGTCTCACTATGATAGGCCATAGGCTGGGCGTACTGAGTGAGAACTATACCCAACACATATTCTGATGCATTTGTCTTGATCTCAAAGGGTTGTTGCAGGTTGGGTAATGAAGGCACTGGGGCTGAGCACAAGTGTTGCTTCAACTAATTGAATGTTTTTTTTTGGGACAATACCCACACAAACTTTTCCTTACCACCACCTATGGTTACTTGGTTGAGGGCCCATGCAATATGGGAGAATCCCAACACAAAATTGCAATAGAAATTGGCAAGGCCTAAGAAGCTCTAAATCTCAGTGAGCGTGGTTGGGGCTGGCCAGTCATGGATGACATGGATCTTGGCTGGATCCACATGCACACCATGCTCATCAACAATGTATCCTAGGTACTGGACCTTGTCCATGCTGAAGGAGAATTTTTCCAAGTTGGCATATAGATTGTGTTTCCGCAGAGTGTGCAAAACCTCCTGAATATGCTGCAAGTGTTCTGCCCAAGTCTTGTTGTAGATGAGGATGTCATCCAAATACACCACTACAAAAGAATTGGTGAAAGGTCAGAAGATATCTTCCATCATCCTCATGAAAGTTGTTTGGGCGTTTTTCAAACCAAAGGGCATGACCAGCCATTCAAAAAGACCTTCTTTTGAATTGAAGGTAGTCTTCCATACATATGCCTGCTCTATTGGGACCTGATGGTAGCCAGACTTCAGATCAATATTACTGAAGTATTTCCCCCCCCTTGAGCTGATGGAGGAGATTGTTGATTCAGGGAATCAGGTATCGGTTCGTGACTATGATTTTATTTAGGGCTTGATAATCAATGCAGAGTCGCTAGGTCCCATATGTCTTTTTCACAAGCATGATTGGGCTTCTACAAGGTGATGAGTTGGGTTGGATGTGCCCCTTTTGGAGCATTTCTTGGATCTGACACTTGATCTCCTCATTTTCTAATAGAGAGTGATGATAGACTGACCCATTGGGTAGCGGTGCGTCGGGGGTCAGATCGATGGAATTCTTGACCTGACAGTGCAGAGGTACACCAGTAGGTGAGGAGAAGATGTCTTTGTATTCTTCCACAACCTTATCCACTTTCTTCTACTACGTGGAGAGGTCAGTCGTGGAGGCCGTGGGTGTGTCTACAATCTTTCACTCACTCTGAGAGCGAATCATGAAGAAGACAAACTTCCCAGTCTGAGAGATGAACCTCCTACATTGCTTGTTAGAGATCAAGGAAATGACACTAGGTGGGAATACCTCAAGTATCCTGTAAAATTTCTTGTCCAAAGTAATAATAACACTGTGAGGCCTAGACTTATATACAACATGATGTTTCCATAAACAAGGTCGGCCCAAAATAACATCACAAAATTCAAGGGGAGAAACAACACACAATACCTCATCTTTGAAGGGATTGATGCCGTAGGACATGTGGCACTATTGGCTGACATGAAGATCATTTCCTTGGTGAATCCATCCAATGGTGTAGGGATGCAGGTACAACGTTGTCAGTAGTGACAACCGCTTGATGACCTCCACTGAGATGAGGTTCTTCTGGCTACCGCTATCAATGATGAAGTGCAGTGGGGTGCCTTTCACCCACATCTGTGAATGAAAGAGGTGCTCACCTTCCCCTGGCTCATCAGGGTCACCGGGATGGATCTTGGTGGTAGAAATGGTGGCACCGTGTTCCGTGTCAATGATCCATCTCCCGTTTTCTGGTTCTGACTCAGAGTCATAACCCACATTTGATTCAGAGCCACCAATGACTGCTTTGAGCGACAATCAACAGTGTTATGCGATGGGATCTTATGGAAGTCACACCACTTCCCAATATCTTTCTTCGTCTTTCCATTGTCCTTCTTTGTTTGTAGCTTAGACTGGTTTTCCTGAGGCTATCCATATTTTCTCTACTCTTTGTTCTATGGGTTGGGGATACCCTTGCTCTGCTTCTATTGTGAGGGGTTCCCAGACCCAAACTGCCACGTCTTTTGTTTAAGCTTCTTCTTGATTTTTATGGTGCGCCCAAGGAAGAGATGTCCAGAAACTCCATTTTTGCCTGGATGTATCTATGTAGACCACCGTGGTACTTGAGCACTAGATTTTGCTTAGAATATTTGATACCCATCTTGGTGCGCAAGGTATGGAACATATTTGTGAACTTTGGCACTTCTTGGTCCCTTTCCTGCCGTAGTGTGGTCCATTTTTTATATAGGTCGTCATAACTTCCAATAGGGTAGTATTGTTCCTCAATAGAATCCCTGAAGGACTCCCAGGTGAGTGGGACTGTAAATAATGATGGTTCATTTGTTTCCTTTTTCTCATAGAAAGTCTCCCACCAATATTTGACATGGGGGACGACTTTGAGGAGCACAAAAGTAATATTTTCTCTATTCGAAAAGTTATGGACAACAAAATACCCTTCTAGCAGATTCAACCATTTGTCTACAACATCTACGTCTATTTGAAGTCAAATATAGGAATATCAAAGTTTATATGTACCTTGAAGGGGGCGATGCCTCTGCTCAAGGAATATGTGTTTCCTGTTGGTAGCCGTCGAAGGATTTGTGAAAAATTATCCATCATCTCCTTCCTTTGTTGTGCAAGGGCTTCCTCGAGCAACAGTTTGAAATGATCTCCCGTTCCATCATCTTTCTTTTCTCTCACCATGGAAGGTCACTTGGGAGTGCGAGAGCTCTTTTACTCAAGAGAAACAAGCTCGAGACCCAACTCTTTGTACCCTGACCTTGTCAAGGACATGCACTAAGAATGACAAGGAGTAGACCGCTTTGATACCAATGATACAGATTTTATGAGCATAACGAAATGAAAAATTATTATTATTATTATCAAAACAAAGACACAATGAATAATAATAAAGATACAGTAAAACTGGATTCTATTCAATAAATAAATATGATGAAACTATAAAATGCAGACTGAAAACAAGCTTGTTAGAATGGAAGTGGCTTATCTCTGAGAAGAGATGTGACAACTGCACTCATTCGCAAGAATATGAGTATAATGAGGATATGAAATTATTTTTACAATAAAAATGAATGCCAAAACCCTAGACATCCAAAAGCCTAACCCTAGGAGATGAAGCACCAAAATTCATGTGGGCCCCATTGGGGTAAGTTGGTACACAAATTTCCCTTGGTCGTAACTTTTGCATATGATCTCCATTTTAGGCACACGATAGCCCGTTGGAAAGGTCTATCCAAGGAATACACATTATTCCTTCAAACTATGTCCCCATCTATATTTTGATTGTGGCAAGACCTAAATTTTTTATTTAGGGCCTTAAAACAACCTCAGAAGTTCAGGACCCGAAAACTAGGAAAAAACTGCCAAACTGAAAAACTGCCAAGATGAGCCAGTTGAAATAGGTGGGTGGCCACCAATATCCACCTGGATCAATTCCTGAGTAGTATATACCAGTGAGTTCCATCGTTGATACAATTGAGTTGCAACTCCATCAATGATACAATTGAGCTGCAGGACCATCACAATCTAGCATCATGCTAACAATAATCCAAGAAGCAAATTCTCTTAAAAAAATAGTCGAAGATCAAGTTATATTCGTGGCCAGTTTGTAAGCCTCGACCAAAGATTTATCTTGTGATATATCCATATATATAGTAAAACAAGGTAAATCGACCGGTAGAGGTAGTGTGCCGACCTTGCCTACTTGCACAACTAACTGAGCACCTCACCCGCAGATAGGGTACATCTATTATAAATGTAGGAAGACCTACACATGTATTGTGCCAACCTCGTCTACCTGCATAGTAACTGAGGACCTCACTTTCCCAATAAATGTAGGAAGGGCCTCATTTATTACAAAGACAAATACACAATGCACAATGCAATTCGATTTAAGATGGAAAAATTTCATGTAGAATGTAGAAATCTAAAAACAAACGAAGTGGCAGGGGCCTGGCACGGTTCGATAGGCTATGGCGGGGACGTGAACATGGGAGGATTCGATAGGTCGCAGACAGACGATGAAAGGCCAAGAAGAACTCTCCCTTAAAAGAAATTCCTTCGACATAATTAATATAAGTGGTATATTGAGAATACTACCAACATTAATAATAAGAGCACTTTGGGAAGATGGACCAGGACATCATAAAACATTAACCACCCAACCCTGTTGTTACAGGTTGGGTATGCAACGTAGGAATTCAAATTCAACATGCATATTTAACCTCACGCAATATTGAATCTTGTATAACATGATAGATATTGAGCTTAGACTTGTAGGTGGATTGGCAAAGCCACCCTCCTCCAGTTCTTTGGACTCGACCAGGTAAGGAAAACCACTCCGCCTAATTTGTTGGTGGTCCTTAAAGGGGTAGACTTTCATTATTGTCAAATACCTTTGCATCTTAGGCTGTTAACCTATTTCCTTACATTCTAGAAAAACAAGCTCGTAGCTAATTAAACATAATTTTAAGTCTTACTTTAAAACCATTCTTCCTCAATTCTTTTATAATTGAATATCCAAAAATATTAAAAATTTAAAATATAAATAACAAGTTACTTTTTTTTTTAATAAAAAATATATCCATATTATTTAATTATACTTAAGTTCTAGTAAAACTTATTAAATAATTAAAATTAAAAAAAATTCACTTAATAATCAAAGTTTGTGTTAACTAGACCTTAGATTTTAAGAAATATTTAATAAAAACAAAAAATTAATTATATAATCAATTGCAATTATTAATACAATTAAGAATCCCAACACTCCAAAAAAAACAAAATTACATTAATTTTACTAATGATTTCACCTAATATCACAAGTTTCTTATAAATGTTCAATCAGACATTCATACATGAGATTAAAGATATAAAGGAGAGTACAATAATTAAGCAATGCATTGTTTTTGGGAACTCAAAGGAAAATGTCTTTAGATCAAAGTTCAATAGTTATACAATTTGCCATGGGAGATTGTTATGAGAAAAATTACAACATTTTTAAATTAACAATATGCGATTTTTATGATAATTTTATTTATATATTTTTTATAAAATAAATAAAAACAATTGATTAAATTATTTTATATAAGTTTTAAAAAAAAATAAAAAAAAAATTCAAAACTTTTTTACTTTTAATATTTTATGTATTTTTATTTAAATAACTTTATAATAAATGGTTGACATTATTATTTTCTTACTATTTTTTAATGATAAAGGGAATATGCAAATTGTCATGAAATGTCTATATCATTAGATTAAATATTATTATTTTATAATCAATTACTCTATACTTTAAAGACAAAGCATCTAGGTTAGCTGTAATATATTTAATAAATATGAGGCATTCATTACATAGAGGCATATGTCATAGAGAATCTTTCACAAAAACAATATGATTAATAAATATGAGGTATTCATTACATAGAGGCACATGTCATAGAGACCCTTTCACACAAACAATATGATTAGGGAATTCTTTCTTAATATTTTTTAATCATTTGGTCGTCAAATTTCGTCAAATCTATTTCTTGTTTCATTTATATTATTTGTATTGTAAATATTCTTCTTGTTTCATTTATAAATACTTTGTTTATTTGTATGGTAAATGTTCACATAATTTGGTTCATGTAAAATGCCATGATTACACGATATTTTATTTTCATGATATAAATATATTTTATTTTCATTTTCTTGTAAAAACCATTTGGCTGGTGCCATGATTACATGATATTTTATTTTCATGACATAAAGATATTTTATTTTCATTTTCTTGTAAAAACCATTTGGCTGGTTAATTTCAATTATAAATACTTTGTAGATTTGTATATTAAATTAGGACATCGTGGTTTATGTAAAATGTTTATATGAAATTAAAAAAAATTTGATATAAACTTATTATATTTTTATTGAGTGATTTTAAATATTAAAAATATATTTAAAAACATTTATATTTTTTTATTTAATGTTTAAAAACATTATTTAAAAACATTTTTTTATTTAAAAACATTTATATTTTTTTATTTAAAAATTATAAAATTGAAATCAATTCGTTATGGTGATGTTTTATTAAACAAGTTTTAATTACCATTTTTCATAAAACTTGCCTTGTGAGTTTATTATCTCTTTAATGAACTTTGTTAAGCTGCAATTTAAATAACTTTATTTTTCCAGCAATATGTTTTAGATGACTTATGTTAATTCAATAATAGTGATAGATAAATTTAAAATCACTCTTTTGCATTTTAAAAGAAAAAAATGCCATTGTACTTTCTGGTGCTTCTCTTTGCCCCAGAGGCATTTCATATGGATTTTTTTCTTCTTTCTTATGTTGACCAATTATGAAGATGAATTTGCAACCTCTTACAATAATATAAAGTAGAATTCATATGCTAATAATAAACAATGATAGAATTAACATTGCATATTTATAATTCATTCATTATCCTTTGTAAGGAATACAAATAATAATATAAACATAAAGAATTTCACCCAAAGATAAGGTATGAATCTATAATCAAGATTAGTCTACAAACTAGTTCTTGAGAATCGAATCACCAACAAACCATATGAATTAATTATGGATTCCAACCCACCACGACACCATCAAGGAAAAGATTTCTTGTATTGTAATATCGCTTAACCCAACCCATTAATTTCATGAGAAAGTCAATCTATTGACTAATGAACACTTGAGGCCCTCATCCAACTATCAATTAGGCACGACAGTCTCTTCCAATACCCTACACAACAATAGAAATATATTCCCTTTCTCCACTCAATAGTCTCTCATGGATGTTCTTTCCTTGTAGTGCTCTTCTGTGTAGGTTAATTTATAGGAATAACTTGGAAAAGGAAACACTTGGCTCCAAAACTATACCTGACCATCAATAACAAGGTTGCAAGTTTAATGGTGTATTCTTCAACTATTGTGGACATTCCAACCATGGCTTTCCCCTTGGAAAACATCTAATTTTCTATCATATTCTTAGTGGAAAATCCCCAACTTCTATAGGCTCTTACTGACAACAAGTATATGGGATTCTCTTTCCATTTACAAGCATAACAACTTTAACATACATGCCATTCACACTTATTTTACCCAAACCCAAGAGAGGTAAAAATCCCATAACATGGGAGAGATATCATGATTGGAAAAAGAAATAGTAACACTGGTAATGATGAAGCTTTCCCAAAATTTTCAAAAGATATACTCACCTATGCATGGAGAGTATATGCTTTCCTAATAAGCACGAGGAAACATTAAAAGGACAACTGATAAAGTACATATTGATGGGAAATATT
>ML792271.1:130574-147009 GCA_009831015.1 Picea engelmannii | reverse complement strand
CTCATGAGCCATGAAGGAGTCCTTGAACCACTATAGAGGCCATTTAGGGGGAATGTTTGACCTTTAATTGGGATATGGGTGCCATTAGGAGGTTTCATGCACCAAGAATGGGTTTTGAGGATCTAGTCCATGACCATGGCCTCAAAGAACCACATAAGCCCTCCAAAAAGGATCGTTGATCTCCAAGCAGGATATGGGCACCTATAGAAGGTTTTCATACTCAAGAAGGATCCTAGGGTACTAATGATGACAAAGTAGGGAAAAGAAGGGCCATATGAATTAAATGAATATTCCAAGGTTCATGGGGAAAAATGAGGTATTGAACCTTTACACATTCGACAAAGTTATTGACTTAACAAGAATTGTGACCTCAAAATGAGAACTTTGGCCAAAAAAACCCATATTTTTTCATAAAACAACATGACAATCAAACCTCAAATCAAAAAGTGGTGCTACCGGTAGCACCATTTTTCTAAACGGGGTCAAAATTACAACATTTTTCAAACATGACCTTCAAAACTGAGATAATAGCTCAGAAAAACCTTAAAATCAATACCTAAATAAAAAAATGATGTTACATAATTTGTTTTCTTTTCAAAACGTTAAAATTTTAGACAATTTGAAATTGTACTTTTAGCAGTTGTTACCATTAAAACCAAAACCTCAGAATCAACCATCAAATTGAAATGTACTACTACCGATAGCACCCATTCTAAAATTGGGTTATTAAAATAACACATTTTTATAAAGTAGTAAAAGAACTCATCATTACTATAAACAAAATCATAAAATCAACCCTTAAATGCTTACTTATTAAATCTTAATTTATCACTCCAAGCACAATGTAATAAACAGTGCCATGAAAATATCACACTATATTTTAAAAATTCAACATCACTTTTTAATATTTTTTTACTTTTAATAAAAAAAAAGTGAATACAAGTTACATTGAATGAAACATAAATTATTTCTTAAAAGTATTGTTATATTGTCCATATTCAAAACATATGAGCTACAAAATTTTATTATATTCTCCATAATCAAAACATATAGTTCATAAAACATAAAAATGATTCATAAATTCATGTAAGATCATATGTAAGTTCAATGCTCATTTCTAGTTACCATAGAAACATTATATGGATCAAAAATACATAAAATGTTTCATACACTTATTTAGATTGACTCATGGATTCTGAAATACCATGAGTCTCTACATTGTCTTTAGATGAATTATTGGATGAAGATGTAGATGATCCATACTCTTCTCTATTTCCTATGAATGCACCATCTGAGTCTAAATGCATGTCCAACATTTCAGATGTCAAAATCCATTTAGATCTACGACTAGGTTCAACAGACTTCCATCCTACATTTATTTCTTATGGCAACAACCTCTTGATAATCTCTGTTGTCTTGGAGTGAAGAGTTCCTCTCTTTTTCAAATTGAACTCATAAACAAGTAAGTCAACATCATCTGATTTTAAGATGTCAGTGCGATGACGAGTTGTATTTTGACCCTTTATTTTTCTCTTTCTATTGACATGTTTCTCAACTACCATCTCTATATTGTACACACCATTGAATGGGTGTGTACTCGTTGCATACCAATGCACTTCAATTGCAACAACATCTTCATTTTATTTCTCAATATTTATAACCTTTGCAATCCAGAATGGATAACCATGTGGATCTTCAGTTGCTAAGACTGCAATCATGCTACCCTCCTTACTATCTTGTACTGAACCCCTGTAAAGGTCTTCCATGGATTCACGTTGTGCATGTTACCTCCACAAACCAATATACATTTATCTTTCCTATGCTTGTGTAAACTCAATAACACCTTGCGATTCTTGTTGTTCAACAATGTTTCTTTCTTCAAATTCATTTGACATATTTTGTGGCTAATGAAATGGAGTCTTAAAAAATGTATCTTCATTTGTTGAGCTTAAATTTATGTCACTTTGACTATTTAAAAAAGACTCCCACCAAACAGAATCAGCAACATTAAAGTACTCATATGTATCTTTAATGGACTTTTTTATTTCTTCCAGGCATTCAGAATAATCTACATCTCTATTACACCTCCATGCATTATTGATTTCAACAACTGATTGTAAAAATAATAAATTTGATGCAAATATTGTATGATCTGGAATGAACTTAAAAAATGCTAAACATGATGAAGGCCCCCATTCTGCAGTAGTTGAATACTACTTTCCCCATATAAGTGTTTTCCCATCAACTTTTTTGAAACAAAATTGATGTTGGAAGCTAGTGGCATTAAGCTGCTCAATACATTTTTCTTCATGATGTGATCTCTCAATAAATATTTGCATGTCAACAATTTATTTTAATATATGAAAAATAGGCTCTGGAATGTATGCTTTCTTAGTACATTCAATCAATGATGGTAGACTTCGAACATTTTTCCTCTTCAATGTTACATAAAAATGACTAAACATTTGATCAATATGATCATGAGTGTGTCCAACAAAAAGGAAACCAACTTTCACCTTTTGAAAGATTCCCAGTTCAACAAGCATGCTTATATATCCAAACACAATTTGATTTTTATTTTCACGACTAGTGTTGTCCAACTGTAGATATAGAACTTGAGGAAGATTTCTAGACCAGTGAGTGAGCACATGATGAATTATGGTGATGGTCATATTTGCATCATTATGAATATTTGGTGTTGTGAAGTAAACCCTTGGACACAATTTTCCATTGAAAACCATACAACCAACCAAGTGAAACTGAATGAAATATATCTTCCTGTAAATCTTTTGGTGTACGGAAAAAATGTGGTAGAAGTTTTTTCTTTTGGTCCATGCCATCAATTATCATACCTAAATATTTGTTTGGAGCATCATAACACTTCTTTCGATGTTTGTACAACTTTTTCCTTTCACTTGATTGTTGATTCCAATGTGCTTGAAGTGATTTGACTATGGAATCTGAACATGACATAAAATGAAAATATTGATCATATGTTTTCATAGTTGATAACTATCCAATTTAAAAAAAACAAAATAGTGAATACATACCTCTTTCCGCCCCTTCAAATTTGTCTCTTCTTGATTTAAGAGTACCACATTTACTACAAATCCCCATCCATGAATTCTTAGGAATATGGACATTGTTGAATTGTTTCTTCCATATTCTTGTAAAATATGCATATTTAATAAAATTACCATTTCCTTCAATACCTTTAACATATCATTTTTACAAGTTGTATATTTCCCTCCTTGAGAAATTATCTGGAATAGGTATTGTGTCTCTATCTCACATACACTCTCCATGTTTGGGAAAAAAGTCACACATCCATGACAATGTAGTGTTTGTCAATGGTCCACTATATCATCCATGATGTACCTTTGAATAAAATCAAGTATTTTTTTCCAACCTTGTTTAGATTCTTGATAGACGAAGATTACCAATTGAGTGATTTTTTTTTTTTAAATCCTTTCTGCAAAGTAAAATATTCCCAATGCGATAATCATATCATGTCTTGGTGGATATCATGCACCCCATCAAATATGAATTTTTCATGCTCTTATTCATTGAAAAACATCTCTTCCTTTTATTCAAGACATACATGTAGTCCATGCTTTTCAAACAATTCTTTTGACAACATTCACTTGAAATCAATTCACTTATGGAAACTGATTTATTGAGAAATTATTTGCTAGACCATGTATAACTAGAATGATTTGGATTGATATAAAAGGTTCTAGTTCTAGTCTTAGATAAAAAAATTCTTTGTAAAGTCTCCACTATTTCATCATCCTCACTAGAAGGATTGTCCTCATCACCAGAAAGAATATCAAGCAAAACATTGTCAGGAGACTGAACAAGAGAATGTCAATCACCTTGATTTGTTGCAGTTGAATGATTGAGAACATGATATTCATTCCTAGGTCCATCATCATCTTCATTGATAATCTCGTTGATGAGAGGAATATCAAAATCACTAGAAAAATGATTACCATCCTCACCAATGTCATTGGATCTTCCATGAAAATATTCACTTAAAGGAAAATAATCATCACCCATAAGACTATCAATTCCATTAAGATCCTCACTTGGAGAAAATTTTCCATCATCGTCATCGATACCTTGGAAATCCTCATTTGGAGGAAAATCATCATCAACATTGTGTCCACCATTGACATAATCATCTTCACTCCTTTCAAAATCTTCACTTGAGGAAAATTCTTCATCATCCTGCTTAGTGCCTTGAAAATATTCATTAGTATCTTGAAAATCCTCACTTGAACGAAAATCATCATCATCAACATTGTTTCCTTTGAATTTATCACTCGGGAAAGAGTGTCCACCAATGGTATAATCATCTTCACTACTTTGAAAATCCCCACTTGAGGGAAATTCTTCATCATCCTCATTACTAGCTTGAAAATCCTCACTTGGAGGAAAATCTTCATCATCCTCATCGGTACCTTGAAAATCCTCACTTGGAGGAAAATCATCATCACCAACATTACTTCCTTTAAATTCCTCATTCAGGAAAGACTGCCCACCATTTCCATAATCATCATCACTACTTTTAAAATCCCCACTTGGGGTGAATTCTTCATCATCTTGATTCGTGCCTTGGAAATCCTCACTTGGAGAAAATTCATCATCACCAACATTGCTGCCTTTAAATTCCCCACTTGGGAAAGAGTGTCCACCATTGTCATAATCATCTTCACTACTTTTAAAATGTCCACTTGGGGGAAATTCTTCATCATATTCATTGGTTCCTTGGAAATCTTCATCAGTACCTTGAAAATCCTCACTTGGAGGAAAATTATCATCCCAATCATTTAAACGTTGATCATAGTCTCCACTTCAACCTACATTTGATTATTTTCATTACTATTAAACTGTTGAATAGATTGATCACCATCATATTCCTTCTCTTTATCATCGGTGCCTTCAAATTTCTCTAATTTAAGAATTTCCTGAGGAACATGTTGAATAACATTGCTTGCCTTATGATCAAACTTCTGACTAGCTGAAAAATACGACCCCTCATTTGCATTACAAGCATTCACATTGCTTTTGCTAGTCCCAAAATAAGAGGTATGCGAACAATTTGTTGATGCCTCAAAAATAAAATCTTCTTTATCTGATGAAGCTATCACTTCTCACTAAGAACATAGAATGATACAAATGCTCACCCTCCCAATGAAAATCTTATAACTTGTAGAATGATATTTTCCCTCTAAAATCCCCCCCCAAAAACAATTCCCTCCAAAATATCCCCCCCAAAACATTCCCTCCAAAATTTCCCCCTCAAAGTTTTCCCTCCAAAATCCCCCCCCCAATTTTTTCCCTTCAAAATTAAAAACAACTTTTACACTTTTATTTAGTTACTTGTTAATTACAATATTTTTCATGTTTGTTTATTTATCCAACGTTCATTAAACATAACGATGATCCATATAATTTTAGGTATATATGTAGACAATCTTGATTTTTATTTATCCCACATTTGTTATATTAACAATAATTTATATCATCTGTGTTATATATACAAAGTCTTGTTTTGTCTTTTTACACCACGTGAAATATTGGGTAGTATTCGTTAAATAATTTGGAGCAAGATACAAGTGTGAAACATTGAGAAGACATTCGAGGAGAATCTAGCATTTTAGAGGTTAGTTGTTTTTTAAATTCTTACCATTTACCAAAAAAACATTCACAAGATCATATTTGAATCACATAAGAATTTTTCATGTGAAAATTCTAAAAACCCTAAATATTTTTAGATGTTTTTTAATTTTTTCTAAAAAAATCACAACTTTTTAAAAAAATTGAGACTTTTTTCAAAGAAATTTTAACAAAATTCTTAATATTTTTCAAAAAAAAGAAGAAAAAAAAGGCAAATTTAGGTATAGTTTTTTAGAAAAATTTACTTTTTTATTGTTTTTTATTGAATTGTTTTTAGTTTTTTCCCATGGTGGTTACTAGGAGGAATACCCCTCCCACGCAAGACTGTTATTTGACCTATGGGGGCGCTCAGGACAATGTCTGGCATCGCCCCAGTCCCCCCGTATCCAAGCCCCGAGCGAGCCTAGGGCTGGGCTATGGGGGGGGGGGGCTGGATGATTCCCGACATTGCCCCAACCCCCACGGCCAAGTCCTGGGCATGCCCAGGGGCTTGGCTGTGGGGGGGGGGTTGGGGTGATGCCCGACATCGCCCCAAAACCGTGGCCAAGTCACGATGCTTGGGGCTTGCCACCTCCTAGCCAAGTCATGATCGTAGGGACTGTGACTTGGCCATGGGGATGGCCCCCTACAACCAAGTCATAGTCCCCCACAACCAAGCCCTGGGCATGTCCAAGGCTAGGTCGTGTGGCTTGCTAGGCGGGGGCGATGTCGAGCATCACCTTAGCCCTCGTAAGCCAAGGCTTGGTCCCAACATTTCCCCAATAACTCCATGGGTCAATATTTTTTAACGTAGTTCTTATATTCAATGCTATTTTTTTAATTTATTATAATGTAAAAGKCCTATTTTTTTTTTCTATAGGAAAAATGGAAGGAAATAGATTATCTATGAATATTATGGATCACRACTTGCAATAATGAAATCCAAAATTGCAACTGGAACCTCCATGAATGCTAGGAAACAAATTGATAGCACAACACTTGAGCTGTCAAGGGAAATGAAGAATGTTAAAGAGTGGAAATCTGTGGAATGTGAAAACAAACTGGAATATTCTTGGTTTGTTAAAGACAAGCAATGAAACAATGCAGAACATCTACATTTGTATTGTGTCGAGTTAGAATATGTGTAAGGAAATTATCAGGAACTTGGCTTGTTACGAGATATATGTTTGGTGCCAACCAAATATATTGTTTATTCACTCGTCAAACAAGGCATGACTTATATCAAGATTATATATTGTTTCAAATTGAGCAATTATAACAAGGGTGATTTTTTTACAGAATTATGTGCATCCATCGTTGGTGACATTTAGAAAGGCAATGTAAGTTTTTTATTTTTTATTTTTGTATCCTTTATTATTTTTAGTACCATGTTAATTTTTTAATTTTATTTAACATGAAAATGTTATGTTTTATTTTTACAGGATTTTGTTGAATGACTTTCACATATGTTAGTGGGGATTTACTCTGCAGAGAATAATATCATGGATGCCATCAACACTTTTCATATTGACAAGACACAAGAAGGAAGGAAAAAGAAACAAAAAGTAACAGAGGTTGAAGCTCCAAGAGTAGACAGAGAAGAACATGAAACAAGAAAGAAAATTACTCATTCTAGAAATCCTAAAAGGGCTACATTTGAAAATGAGGAAACTCAAAATGAATATTTTGTTGAGATTAGTCCCAATGAGGTTAAAACCCCTTCTCGCAAAAAGAACAAACAAGATAAACAAAAAAGAGCGATGGATGATGATGAGTCCATTCCTATTGATTATGAAGAAATTGTTAATTCAGATGAAACCCATTTAAATCATAAGAGGAAGAAAGAAAATGTTATTGATGATGTTCAAGAAGCCAACGTTAACTCTGAGTATTATAGTGAAAGTCATAAAGGTAGCATAGAAATAGTAACACCAAGTGCTGATCTAGAGGATGGTATTATGAAAACAACACAAAATGCCATTCGAAATAGATTGAGGACGACGAACTTAGTTGATGATGGCCATACATTTCAGTTGAATGTGAAGCAACTTTATAAACCCATAGAAGGGAAAGAAAAATATCAAATTAGAAAACCACATTACTTGCATATTCACAATTTGAAAGCATTGATTAGGTGTAATCCATATGCACATGTGGTTGACTACCTAGTTCTTGTTGACCCAATGGAAGTTCCTAGGAGGGAAGAATTTGATATATCAAAATGTTTTGACTACAATAATTATGTGATTGATGGAAATCATTTTGCAGAGGCTAGAAGAGAATTGATGCAATAATATCCCAATAATCTGTTGATGATTACAACTGCGTGATACATCCTCCAGGACATAGACTGAGTGAGTCAGCCTTTGAGAGAGCCCATGATTTGGGTGTTCCCATGAGATGGGTGTGTCGTTCCTATTTGATATGGACATGGAACATTATGTGCCCCTGTGTGGGGAAGATTCCCATGAGATGGATGTGTCGTTTCTCTCTGAGACAGAGATGGAACATTGTGTGCCCCTATGTGGGGAAGATGCCCATGAGATGGTTGTGTCGTTTGATATGAAATGATGTGTACCTCTGTGAGGGGTGAAGGAGTCCATGTGATGGGTTTACTATTCTCCTCTATGTAGAGAGTTGAGATGATGTGGTACTCCAGATGATTCTCCCGTGAGACTCAGTGAGATAGAGATCTGTTGACTAGGATGTCCCTGTGGCCGAGCACAGGTGGAAGTGATCCTAGTGGATGAGCACTAGTGAGTGTGTTTCCAGATGATTCTCCTATGACACTCAGTGAGATAGATATTTGTTGAGTTGGACGTCCCTATGGATGAGCACAGGTGGACGTGCCCCTAATGGTTGAGCACTAGTGGGTGTGTGAGATCCCTTGCTATATTGTCTAAGAGTTAGATTTACCTGTAACCCTAATTGTGATGTAAAGGGTACATGCCGACACCACCATAAAGTGAAAGATAATTAATGTAAGAGATAATTAATATGGTAATTATTAATTATATTCTGAGTTACTGAGGTTGGCCCTGTTGTGCCAATAGACACCACTTTTGATGTATCCAATCTAGTGTAAATGAAGGTGATTTCTCCATTGAGGAAACACAACACTCATATGATTTTGAAATTTTTAGCAAGTACACATTCTAGGGATGAAGTGCACACCTCTCTTGGGCGCTAGCCTTCTTGGTTTTTGAGAGCACCCTTTTGTGTGCTAGGTCTATGGTGTGGGAGGTATTTCTATTGAGAATATAGTAAAGGATTGCTGGGTTTTCTTCCCTTGTTGAGAAGGGTTTCCCAGGATATTTCTTGTATTCTTGTGCATGGTATTTCTTCTCGTGATCTTGGTTATTGCAACAATTGTTAATAGTGTAGCTACATTTGTCTATGGTTCAAGTAAATGATAAAATTGAAATAAATATCATGCTTGAGCCTAGAAAAGTGAAAATTCAACATGGTTTCAGAGCTCAGGTCTTGAAGAACCCATTGCACAAGCATATACTACTCATCCTCTCACTTTTGTAGAACCGTATGACCCTCCTAGGGTTTCCAGAAAATCTGTACGACCCTCTTCTTTTGGGTGTTTCAACACTTCACACTTGGACAATGGGGATGAAAATTGGAAAGGAGTGTACAGACTCCTTCAACGAACCTCCAACAAGATTCAGATTTCAATTCCAATAATTTTTTATTTTTGGCCCTAGGGTTTCTAGGGTTTCACAATTTTCTGCCGAAAATTCAAAATTAGGGTTTCTACAACTCATTGAAGGAGTCTTTCATCTCACCAATGTTCTTATGAATTTCAAGGCTTATTGTTGGCAGTCATAAGCCCAACAAAACCTAATTTTTCTATCCTAGTCTAGCCATTAGGTTTTCTAGCCCAGTTGGCAAGGGTTTGGGAAGAATCTAAAATTTGATGAACAAAACTATGATGGAAGATAAGCTTGATGGATCAAGCAAATACAGTTCCTGGAAGCCAAGACTTTAGAGAGATGAAGACATCAAAGAAGAAGACTTCTTATTCATTTCAACACTCTCAGGTATGGTTCCTACTAATGATGATACTTGGTTAATTGACAGTGGTGCCTCTAGGCACTTGACTGGTTTTAGAGATCACCTGACCATTCTTTTTGAGAAAGAGACCAATCTACATGTTTTCCTTGGAGACGATGCCATATTTAATGTGAAAGGGGTTGGAACTTCTACCTTCCAACTATATTCTGACATGCATATTCAACTAAGTGAAGTACTATATGTACCTGGGATGAAGAGGAACCTTGTATCCATTTCTTCCTTAGAAGACAAAGGCTACAAGGTTACCTTTTCTAAAGGAAAAGTTCTTGCATGGCACAAGGACTCACATATAAATTATGCCAAAGTAATTGGTGTTCGAGAAAGCAGCGTATACAGATTGACCATCAGACCAGTCCAGGCCCTGTTACATGATGCTATCAACTTGAGTGAGCTATGACATAAGAGACTTTCTCACATTCATTATAGAGCTCTTCCAGCTCTAGGAAAAATGGTAACATTCCTTCTAGAGATATAGATTCAGCATAAAGGTATTTGTAGAGGTTGTGCCCTTGGAAATAATGTCAAAGGGTCCTTCTTGAGCAGTGAAAATAGATACAAGGAAATATTGGACTTGATACATTTGAATGTGTGTGGGCCAATGACTATTGCCTCCCTGAATGGATATTGGTACTATGTACTCTTCATAGATGATCACTCTAAGAAAACTTGGATTTACTTTCTGAAGAACAGGGATCGAGTCCTTGAAAAATTTCAAGAATTCAAAGCTCAGGTTGAGAATGTGACCGGAAGAAAGATCAAGGTACTAAGATCAGATAATGGAGGAGAATACACCTCCAAAGATTTCAACAATTTTTGTATTGAAGCAGGGATCAAGAGGGAGTACACAGTTCCTTACAACCCTCAATAAAATGGGGTTGCATAGAGGAAGAACAGAACCATCATCGAGGCAACCAAAGAGATGATACATGATTAGAGTCTACCTATGACTATGTGGGAAGAAGCATGCATGACAACAATAAATGTTCAGAACAAGAGTCCTCACCAGATTTTGAAGAGCATAACTCCTGAAGAAGCCTTCACTGGAGTGAAGCCTGAGATTGGACACTTTAGGATATTTGGATGCCCAGTATATTTTCATGTACCCAAAAATAATATAGCCAAGCTAGACCCTTCAGGGAGAAAGGGTACATTTGTGGGATACAATGAATCTTCGAAGGCATATTAGATCTACATCCCTGGTCAGAGATAGATTGAGATAAGCAAAGATGTTATATTTGAAGAAGAGATAGCCTTTCAAAGATCCATAGAATCTTAGATGGAGATCGACAGTGAGACAATACCTTCTCCCCTTTCAAAAGTTCATAGGGAGACAAACATTATTCTAGTTGATCCAATTGTTCCAGATGATCCAATTGCTCTAGTTGATATCCCCAGAGATATTGCAGTAGGGCATAAAATTCCTACCCGGGCTTGACAAACTCTTTAGGAGGTAGAGGGACATGCAGCCCCTCAAGGAACATCTCGAGAGAGAAATATACCAAATATATTTTCGAGCTACTTTTCATCTATGAGCCACATCATTGATTTTGAGCCTTCATGTCATGGAGAAGCGATAAGTGAACAAGTATGGATAATGCCATGACAAAATAATATCAGTTTATCCTGAAGAATTATGTATTGGATATTATTTTGAGACCAGAAGGAAGTCTGTATTGACTTCCAAGTGGATCTATAAGATCAAGCATGCAGCTGATGGAAGTATCAAGAAATACAAGGCGAGATTTGTAGCCAAAGGATTCTCACAAGTAGAGGGAGTTGACTATGATGAGACATTTGCTCCAGTAGCCTGATACACTTCCATCTGTACGATCATTGTACTAGCTGCATCCATGGGTTGAAAACTACATTAGATGGATGTAAAGTGATTCAAAATGGATCCAGGAACCAAAATGGGTCCAGGAAGGCCTAAAAATCAAATTTCTCAGAATTGATTGAAAATGGACGTGTACATAGGCCTCGCCAATATGAACCCAATGCAACTTGAACGGGCTCAAAAAGACACCATATGCGAAAGATATCATGATCTGTTCATTTTGCCAAACATGCAGAATTTTGATGATTGTGTAGTCCGTAGAATCCGTATAGTGTTGACGTGGCAACTGACTGTAAAAAATGTACAGTGATGTGGAAGGTACAGTGGCATGATGACTAGGCAGACAAGTGGTTGAATCATGATCTGACACATGGCAGTTAATGGGAAAGTGTAATAGTGCCATGTGGCCCAATCTTGGGTGCCACGTGGCACCCCTCCATTGGTCGTTTGGGAAAAAATTTATGGGTTCTACGGGAGTCGAACCCGTGACCTCTAGTCTGGGTAGAGAGTTCTGGTAGGGCTGAGCTACCAGCCTGCCCACTTTGTTTCTTAACAATTATAGTCACAAATAAAAATTTGAATTTTAATGAAGTTTTGGTTGGGGGACTAAAGGGTTGGGGCCTAGCCCCAACCCGAACGCAACACACTCCATATTATCATACCATATAACCTTACCTTTCTGTTGGTGTGGGAATTGTTATGGTGTAGCTCCAAGCACTCGGTGCATTCACATTGCATATGTCCATTACATATGACCAGATCTCCAAACTTTGGGCACGCGTGGTATGGGATAGCGCCCGGTCGACTGGGCTATCCCACTGACCAAGGCGCATATCTAAGAGCTGAAGACCAGCACCTATACCATATTCAGGGCACGTGGAAGGTAAAGCCGTGGCCACATGGGCCATAGCCACATGACCAGGGCCAGGAATCTAGGGGGCCAACACGCTAGCACCAGACTAGGGCCACATGGAGGGCGCCCATATGACTAGGGGACCAGACAGAGGGGGATGCGCCCTATATTTTCCAAAAAGTGGGTTTGTAAACTTTATTATATGATTGTATTTGATTTTTCAGCCAGTTTTGAGAGATTTTGGCCATTATTGGAGGATTTGGAGCTCTTTTTGAGGCCAGATCTTGGGAGGAAGTTGGGAGTTTGTTGCCAACTTCAAGCCTATATAAAACAGAGGTTATTTGAATCCTTAAGGAGGTTCAGAAAAGGGAAATTCTGAAGAATTGAAAAGCCAAATCCATTTTTATGCAGGGAAGCTATTGAGGAGAGCAACTTTGCGGGCCATTTCCGGGAGCTTCGTTCATCTATTTTCAGTGTCGTCAGTTGTGATGGGTTCTTGAGATTAGGAAAAACACATCTAGATTAGTTTGTAACCCATTAGACATTTTATTGATGTACTTTTGAATATTTTAAGAGAAATAAGTAAGACTCACCCACAGAGACAAAGGCCCAGAGACGTAGACGAGATTTCCGAACTCCGTTATCAAGCTTTGTGTTATGGTTTAATGCTCTTATTGTTCATTTTATGTTCTTTACATATTCTAATGGCTGCAACATACTTTCATTAATATCCTTCTTCAATTAATTCCTAATGGTAAAATAACTCATGCAAAATACTTAACCAAGTCATTAAAAGATCTTTTCAGATCATAAAGACAACCTTTCTCAATGGTGAAATTGAGGAATATGTTTATATCAAGCAGCCAGAAGGATTCGTGATACACAACGAGAAATATCATGTGTGTGGGTTGAAGAAATACATGTATGGACTAAAGAAAACACCTCGTGCTTGGTATGAGAAAATGGATGGATTCTTGATGAGTTTGAGCTTCACTAAGAGTGTTGCTGATCCAAAACTATATTATCATATTGTTGGTAATGAGTGCTTAATCTTGGTCATATATGTGGATGACCTATTCCTCACCAGTTCATAGAGACTTATTTTTGAATGCAAGCAAGCATTGAATGCTAAATTCAAGATGAAGGATCTGGGTATGATGCACTACTTCTTGGGATTAGAAGTATGGCAGAGGACTGATGAGATTTCCTGAGTCAAGGAAAATATACAGTGGAAATATTGAAGAAGTTCGGCATGACAAAGTGCAAATCCATGCCTACACCGATGGTGATGGATTTGAAGAAAGTGAATGATGGTTCTACTGATTCAAGTGATATTGATCCACATTTGTACCAATGACTAATTGGATCACTGATGTATCTAGTTAACACCAGAGCTAATATATGCTATGCAGTGAATGTACTTAGTCAGTTCATGAGTCAGCCGAGACAAACTTACTGGATAGAAACAAAGAATGTATTGAGATATTTACGAGGCACAATTGGATATGGCCTGAGATATGCCTCCAGTGTGGACTTGAGCTTGCAGGGATATGCCGATGCAGATTGGGCAGGAAGCGCAGTGGACCAGAAGAGCACATCCAATTGTTGTTTTAACTTGGGATTTGCCATGGTTTCCTAGTGTAGTAGGAAACCGAGCTTTGTGGCCTTAAGTACCACAAAAGCAGAGTATATAGCATTAAGTGTGGCAGTCTGTGAAGTAGTGTGGCTTCGCAGGCTCCTGATAGATTTATTTGATCATGAGATATATCCTACCATTATTCATTGTGATAACCAGAGTTGTGTGAATCTCTCTAAGAACCCTGTGTTTCACGATAGATCGAAACACATTGAGATAAAATATCATTATATCATAGACATGATGCAGAGGAAAGTAGTACACATGCAATACCTTCCTACACATGAGAAGATTGCAGATATCTTCACCAAACTGCTTGCCAAGATAAAGTTTGAATACTTACGTGAGAGACTTGGCCTAGTGGAGAATGCTTCCCTATCCGAGAGGGAGTGTTGACGATTACAACTGCATGAGACATCCTCCAGGACACAAACTGAGTGAGACGACCTGTGAGAGAGCCCATGAGTTGGGTGTGCCCATGAGATGGGTGTGTCGTTCTTGTCTAAGATGGAGATGGAACATTGTGTGCCCCTCTATGCAGAATATGCCCAGGAAATGGGTGTGTCATTTCTCTATGAGATGGAGATGGAACACTATGTGCCTATGTGTGGGGAAGATGCCCATGAGATGGGTGTGTCGTTTGAGATGAAACGATGTGTACCCCTATGAGGGCTGAAGGATCCCATGTAATGGGTTTACAGTTCTCCTCTGTGTAGAGAGTTGAGACAATGTGGTACTCCAAATGATTCTCCTTTGAGACTCAGTGCTATAGAGATATGTTGAGTAGGACGTCCCTGCGGCCGAGGACAGGTGGATGTGATCCTAGTCGTTGAGCACTAGTGAGTGTGTGTCCAAATGATTATCCTATGAGACTCAGTGAGATAAAGATCTGTTGAGTTGGATGTCCCTATGGACGAGCACAGGTGGACGTGCCTCTAGTGGCTAAGCACTAGTGGGTATGTGAGATCCCTTTCTATATTGTCTAACAGTTAGATTTACCTGTAACCCTAATTGTGATGTAAAGGGTACAGGTCGGCCCCACCATAAAGTGAAAGATAATTAATGTAAAAGATAACTAATATGGTAATTATTAATTATATTATGAGTTATTGAGGTCCTCCCTGTTGTGCCAATAGACACCACTTTTGATGTATCTAGTCTAGTATAAATAAAGGTGATTTTCCCATTGAGGAAACACAACACTCATGTGATTTTGTAAATTTCAGCAAGTACACATTCTAGGGCTGAAGTGTGCACCTCTCTTGGGCTCTAGCCTTCTTGGTTTTTGAGAGAACCCTTTTGTGTGCTAGGTCTATGGTGTGGGAGGTCTTTATCTTGAGAATACAGTAAAGGATTGTTGGGTTTTCTTCCCTTGTTGAGAAGGGTTTCCAAGGATATTTCTTGTGTTCTCATGCATGGTATTTCTTCTTGTGATCTTGGTTATTGCATCAATTGTTAATGGTGTAGCTTCATTTGTCTATGGTTCAAGTAAATTCTAAAATTGAAATAAAGCTCATGCTTGATCCTATCATAGTGAAAATTCAACATAATCCTCTTGTTGAGACAGTCAAATGCATAATTTATGTTGGTTTAACATATTCATAAGAAAAGTTATTGGCGTGGGATCATAACACAAAAAATGAGTATAAAATGTCCATGAATTTCATTCAAAGGGTGAGATTTATCCATAATAAGTTTTCTGAAATATGTCGTGGGAAGAGATCAAATGTTGATGCCAAGTTTCATAAGCAATGTTGTATGGAAATATGATTCTCACTTGATGATGAAAATGAAAAATGAAAAAATCGCAAAGGAACCTATGTATTTAGAGTCATGGATAACTATTTTCTATTGGGATATAGAACTAGACAAGTATGGGATTTGATAGATGAGATCTTCACCCTATGAGAAAATATTAGTATAAAAAATCAGAGAGTTAAGAAGGCTAAACCATTGATATGTGACAGAAGTAAGACATGTCCCGAAATAAAAAAATCTTCCAGATGACATGACTATAACACCTTGGAGAACAATACAAGGAGTGAAGGATGAGAAAATTATCATAACTATATTATCACGTGTAAGGTTGGGTGAATTGTCTATGGAAGACAGGTGTAATGAATTTTAAAAGTAAGTTTGTTGAGTTACTTTTATTTAAGTTAGGACAATATTTTTTTTTTCTTTATTAATTTCAGTTTAACATATCAATGTTCTAAGTATTTTATTATATATATCATTATATCATTATTTATTTATTTTATTTAGTCACAAGGTGTATATGAGAATACAAGAGGAAATATTTAAGATGTTGAATGAAGAAAGTTGGGATGATGTTAAACTCAACTATCCAGATTCAAGCTCTACAACA
>ML792271.1:93764-112993 GCA_009831015.1 Picea engelmannii | reverse complement strand
CTGGTATAAGAAAATAATGAAAGAAATTCTAGACTAAATTCAGTCATTTCAGTAGGATATTATAGAAAACATTTATTTATTTTGAGTCCTGAAAATATTCAAGCTTCACAAATTTTGTCATAACTTTCTACCCTAACATCCATTTTTGGAGTTCTTTATCTTGTTGGAAAGGTCTTGAAGAAATCTACATTTGTGTCTTATGATATTTTTATGTTTCTGCATAAATTATTGCTTATTTTCATACAAATAGAAAATGAATGTTTAGGCTATGATCAGTATCTCAAACCACAACATAGTCCCTCTGATTGGGATATTTAGCCTCCAATGGTAATATGGGTGCTCTTAGGAGGTTTTTCACTCGTGGGATCGGTTTCGGTGACTTAACCATTATAAGGAGAAGAAAACAATGGAATTAGGCTCTAAAAGAAGCTTCCAGGGCGCATGGGCCATGAAAAAGACTTCAAACCACAATATATACCCTCTAAAGGGGTTTTCAACCTCCAAATGGAATATGGTTTCCCCCATAATTCCTTGGATAGTATAGATGAGTCTCAATGCCTTGCTAAAGGGGGTGGGAGGAAAATATGGTCCTTAGGTCCTAGATGAAGCTTCTAGGGACCAAGGGCTATGAACAAGGCTACAAACCACAAACAATTCCCTATATATAAGATAATTATACTTAGAGTGGGATATGGGCACCAATAGAAGATTGTTTTCACTAGGTACGGGTCTCAAGCCATGATTGGGGGAGAAATTGAGGGAATTTGGCTCTAAATAAATATTTTTGAGATAATGGGCCATGATCAAGGCCACAATCCACAACATAGACCCTTTAAAGTGGATATTTGGCATACAAGTGGGATATGGGCACAATCAAGAGTTTTTGGACAATAGAGATGGATCTGAGGGCCTTGATCATAATCAAGGGAGGAAAACAAGGGTATTACACCATAAATGGATCTCTAAGGATAATTGGTGATGAACATGACCTCAAACCACAACATGGGCCTTTAGAGGTAATATTTATTCTCTATGTGGAAAATGGGTATCGTTATGAAGTATTGTGCTTTAGGGATGGGTGTCTTGAGGAATTATTCATCATAAAGGGAGGAAAATAAGTCTCTTGGGTCCTTGATGAAGCCTTTAAGGATCAAAGACCATAAACCACATAACATGTCCTCTATAGGATATCATATATGTTGAATGAGATATGGGTACCATTATGATGTTTTGTGCATTAGGGATGGGTCTTGAGACCTAACCATGGTTGGGGGATAAATCCATCGAATTAGACCCTAAAAAAACATTCTTGGGATAATGTGCCATGATCAAGGCTTTGAACTACGTCACAAGCCCTCTAAAAGGGATATTTTTCATACAAGTTGGATATGGGTTCCATTATGAGTTTTTGTACACTAGAGATGGGTATTAGGGTATTGACCATTATTGAAGGAGGTAAATAAGATCCTTCATCCATAAATTAATCTTATAGGTCTTATGGAGCATGAAATATTCCTCAAATCACCACACAAGCCCTCTAGAAATTACCTTTCTCCTTGACAGAGACACGGGTACCATTAGAAGGTTTTTCACACAAGAAATGGATCTCATTCCTCTAGCCCAAAATAAAGCTTCTAAGGCCCCGGTCCTTGAACTAGCCCTAAAACCACCATATAGACTTGGATTATTTCCTCTTTGTGATATATGTGCATCATTAATAGGTTTTGCATAGTGGGAATGGGTCTTGGGGCATTGACCATGGTTTTCGAAGGAAAAAAAGGGCCATATTATCTAATTAGTATTTTATTGTTTATAACATTTGGCCTCCAAATGAGATATGGGAACCATTAGGAAGTTTTAAACATAATGGATGGGTATCAAGACCTTGACCATGGTCATGGGAAAAAATAAAGGGGATGAGGACCTAAATGAATCTTTTAAGCATTATGATCCATGAAGGAGCCCATGAACCATTGGAGAGGCCCTTTAGAGGGAATATTTGACCTGTGATTGGGATATGGGTGCCATTAAGAGGTTTTGTGCACCAAGGATGGATTTTTGGGTCTTGACCATAGTAAGGAGAGGTAATAAATGGCCTCAAGTTGTATAAAAATAATCCCTCTAAAAAGGATCTTTGATCTCCAAGTGGGATATGGGTGCTTATTGGAGGTTTTCATAATTAGGAAGGATCTTGGGGTATTGACCATGATCAAGTAGGGAAAAGAAGGACCATATGACCTAAATGAATATTTCAAGGTTCATGAGGGAAAAGGAGGTCTTGAATCATTAAACATGCACTTTAGAGGGGATATTTAGCTACCAAGTAGGATACATATGCCAATAGTGTAAAGTACCTTCCTCTTGACCCAAACAAAATTCATGCGTGCATCATAATAAAAATTCGCATGCAATTAACAATAAATTTAAACTTTGTGAATGCATTTATTGAAGAAAACAAAAAATTAAAATAAAACATATAGACAACAAAATTAATAATAAGAAATATAATAGAAAACTTATCTTTTTATAGAAGCGCCAATTGGCTGTGTACAAGGGACGTTCCTCCCAATCAAAGGCTTGTTTCTCCATTTATTTCAATAGAGAGCCACCCCAACTACGAGGAAAACGCCTTGTAGTGGAGGTTTTTAGTGTTACAAGATTGATAATTTTTTTCAAAAAAACCTTTGCTACAACCTCTGTTATTCATAGTGGAGGTTTGGGTGGAGGTTTTAACAGATGTTCCCTATAAATGAAAAAAATGGGTGGGTGGAGGTTTTAGCGGATATTTTTTTCTTAATGCTCTTGTTTGTAACACATAGTGGTGTGTGCATACGTAACACACACGGTATATACATAAACCTAAAAGAAACTGGTGCTTGTATATTTACTATGCATCAGTTCCATCTTTTTTTGTTATATTCCACATCGGTGATCATATAGATATTGCACACTAGTTCATTCTTTTTGGTTTGATGGCACAACATTGCTTGTATAATTTGTATGCACCGATTCCTATATTACCAGGTGCACTAGAGGGAAGTAAAATTTTGAGCATTTGAGGTGAGATGTCAACGCCATTTTGTTTTACTAAGCACTGGTGCATATTATTGTTATTATTATTATTTCATGTGGTTCATGACCATGAATATCGATGCTCGCTATGTCCACGAAAAAACCCCTCGAAATCTGGAAGAGAACATGAGGAGACCTAGTATTTTTGGAATATTGGGGGCTCAACAACAAGAGCATATTATAGACCCATTTAAGAGCACAACATGTCACTCACAAGGAATTGAACCTGGGTGGGAAGGGTAACAATCATTCCTCCCAACCACCCAAGCCACATCCAATGGACATTGGTGCATATATTATATGTAAATCACTGATGTGTATTGTAATCATGTGCACCGTAATATTTTGAAATGATAAATATAATTGTACGTTATGTCATTTAAAGGTTTAAAGTAACGATGTTTTTTCACAATTTTTAGCACCGGTGCTTCAATGTAATTTATAGACACTGGTGCATATGACTCATAAAAATGCACCGATGTCTATTTTATGGCACACATTGTTTAATGAGTTCAAAAGAATACAATGCACCGATATGTATATATTTTGATTAATTACTTTTTTACAAATTTTCAATTAATTACCTCAAAATAAAATATTTTTTATATCAATATTGATTTTTATATTTTTGTTATTGCAATTTGATATAATGATTTCATTATTGCATTATCCAATAGATTACACCTCTGGTATTTGTAACAATGTAAATCATCCATATATTAATTAATCAATAATGCACCATTTTACAACATTCGATAATGCAATAAAATAACAAATCCATTTTATTATATATGAATAAGAGATCCATTGTCATACAAAATGGGACAACATAAGGTCCGCAATAATCAAAATGCAATCAATATGTAATTGTTACACTTAGTGGTAACATGTCCTCATGCAATTGATACAATATGTTGAGTACATTAAACAAAATTCCTTATTTTCACAAACAAATATTCCAAAATATACAACTTGTAGTAACATTCAATTATATTGTTTATCATTCATCACTTGAACCGTTGTCATCACTCGAGTTGCATGCATGCCTCATTTATTCATCACTTGTAGGAGATATTTTACTTTGGTTATTTAACCTAGTGTTTTATTTATCAACTTGTTTTTTCATGTTCTGCCTCTTTGTGTTCCATATACAAACATAGAAATAAAGTGTAATAAGTATATCTACATTTATATAGTAGAATATACATGATTGTGTAAATACAAAAGCGTACCATAGAAACGACTATTTCATAACCAATACACATTCTTTCGAAGCCATGTTGCATGTCGTCTCTCAAAATCTCTTAGGTTGGTTGCACTCCATACTTTGTTTCTTGCATGTTTAATACGCCATGACAAAGCATACTCGATATAATTAATATAAGTTTTTGTGTTGTTCCATTAATTATAAAACAATAGAAGTTAAACAACATATCCTACTTACAAATTGTTCACTTAAAACTTTATACTTCAATGCATACTCACAACCCATACTTAACCCAATGCCGATCAATTCTTTGGTTGGATCTTATTTGTATGTTAGCACCTATTAGAAGACATCCATGGATGAGTATAAATTAATTATTTAAATATAAATATCACAACAAATATTAAATATTTAGTAAATCCAAAAACTAAAGTACTCACAAACTTTGCAATCAACCCTTTTCTTCCTCATCGTCATGTCTTATGTGTTGAATGGGTTCCATTTTTTATTTTTATTTTTTGCAACAAAACAATATGAAAATTAGTATTTCATGAGATAATTAAATTCTATCTACTTAAAAAAATAAGTCAATGATTACATACCTCTGATGCATGTTGTTGGGATGGCTCCTCCTACAATGCAATTATGTTCATTTCTTTTACCATCTCCTTGTACATTTTTTTGGAAATATCTACCAACATTATTGGTTTTCCCCTCGTTTTCCCCTTGGAATTTGCATAATCTCCCTGAAAAATGAAAAGAACAATAATCTTGGAGTCATTGGATTGATTTTTGTATTGTATGCGGAAAGTACATCTATACATTCTTTCCACTGTATCCCTCATAGGTTTCTAAAACAAATTTCCCCTCTCATTAACTTCAATCACCACTCCATATGAAATAAGTACCAAGTGATCATCATTTGTATCCTTCATAATTTTTATCTTCTTAGGATGAGATACCATTCCCTCACTATCGGTCCTCGTAAAACATTAAAAAAAATGTGAAATCGAGTGCTTAAAACATGTTAGCGGTTAATATAAAGAAATTCATTTTTAGTAAAAGTCAAAGAAAAAATTCATGTTGATTACCTTTCGATCCACCTAATTCCTCTCTTTGCAACATTTCCATAAAGCTTTTATGCTCTTTTGCACTCATATTGCAAACAATGTTATTGAGTTTCTTTAAGTTTTTTTTTTATATGACATGTTTTAACCAATACACATAATTAATTTAAATCTACAGATAATTCAAATATATTCAATTTTTAATAAAAATTAAAGAACTTGCCTTGTTCTGTTATTGGGATGAGCTACCATTGTGCTCACTGCAATAACTTCTTTTCCTTGAACTTTTATCGACCATCTTCATAAAAAAAAAAATCAAAGAATCATCATATATAGAAATTATGAAATATTTTTTACAAAATAAGATTCCGGTGCATATAATTTAATAATATGCACCGTCGTGTTATACATACATACATATATTGTTATGAAAAAGTTTTTTTTTTTTTTTTTTACAATTTTTTATATTCACACGGTGTTCTATAAAGTAATAGAAGCACCGTTGGCTCATTACTATTAATTTTTCATTGTCAAACCCATGAACAAATTTAAAACATGATGCTTTTGGTATTAAAAACAATTTTATCGACATTTTAAACTCAACGGTGATGTTGTCAAGAACATGGGCACCAGTGCAATATTCCTATATAGTACGCACTGCTATCTGCAAAAGAATTTTTGTTAAATAAAATTGACAGTGACAAGGTTTGAGATCCAATGCAATGAGTGGTCACATTGCCACGAATACCAAATGCCCCATATGAAAATAAAGAAACCCTATGCAAATATATTGCTTAAAAAATTGTCCTTGTGAAATATAGAGAGGGAAGCCGAGAGAAACAACAAGAAGGCTAGGGTTTCCAATATCGAAGGTAACTAGGAAACCTTTTTATTTTTTTAAGAATCCAGTGAAAATTGTTTGAATCAAATAGGGGAAATATTGAGATGATCAATAGAAGGAAATCACGTACCTGAAATTTCTTCTTTGCAAATTTGTATGTGACCTATGGTGATCCCTTACAAATTTGGCTCTTCAAAAAAGACTACCCACTCCAAAGTCTTTGTTGGTAAATCTCTCTTGAACAAATATCTCCTTTAAATTTTGGCAAAAGAATGAAATTATGATTAGGGTTTTCATTTATAACTACATACATATTTATAAAAGAAAGAAATTCGCTCAATTTTTCACTGTATATTTCGGTGCACTGATGATAAACGCGATAACTGTTTTTTTTTTGTAACTTACTTTTTTAGTGTGCTATATAGTTAAAGCGCATTGGTGTGCTTTTTATGTAAAAACACATTGACAAACAATTTAATTGACAAAATACAAATGAAAACCTTTGCAATTAAAAGTTTTTGGAGTTTTTTCTTTGCAAAGGAAAAAACAGAGGTCACTCTTCGATACCTCTCTTAATTTAACTCATTGGTTCATTTTTTATATATAGATGCATCGATGCATCATAAAATAATTAAGCGCACTGATAACTTTTAAAATCCATTCGAAATTGTGTTTGAGGTTAGATTGTTCTATGCTTCCCAAACTTTATTTTAAGAATTTATTCATGTATTGATGATGGTTTTGACTCAAATGCAGGAAAAAAAGGTTATAATATCAAATGGCCAATTCTCAATTTCCATCTCATTCCATATCATTTCAATTTCTTTAAGTTCTCCATCGCCATTTGCAGTAAGTCTATATTTTATTTATAGTTCATTTATTTGATTAAATTTATGTTATGCATGGATGTGCATTTGAATAATTGTTCATTGAATTTTGCAAGATCATGATTCAAGATCAAGTTCTAATGTGAAAGACATTCCACTAGTCCAAAAATTACACAAGCTTTTATTAGGAGAAAGATACCACGAACATATGTTTGATGAAAATGAACAACTTCTTTACTCTTCCAATTGTAACATGCCATGTTCGAACAACCAACCTGGGTCAATGGTATTACACCATGAATTGGATTTGTTTTATGACACCGCGATAGTATGTGGTTGTTCAAAATGTAAAGGGTTGAAGGAGAACCCTCGATGTGTCACATTTTCCCATTATATTAATGATCGACTACTTGGGCCTCAATGAACACCACCTCCGAGACCTCACCAGAGAAGATGAGACTGATGGGTTCTCAGTTTTTTGGGGCGAAATGGTTCATAATGAAGAGAAGGTGCAATATATGTTGAACAGGTTCCTAAATTTCAAGAACAAAGATAAGAATAAGCCTAAGGAGATGCATTTTTTATTTTCCTCCTAGTGTCTTAATCTGGAAGAGGAAGATAAATTTAGGCAACAAATAATCTGAGAGATTGGATGAGAGTGCATGAATACCTCAACAAAGAAGATAAGACTGGCAGGCTCTCGTGTTTTGGTGGGGAAATGGATTATAATGAAGAGACATAACAATTTATGTTGAATAGGTTCCTAACATTAAAAAATGAAGAGAAGAAGAATCCCAAGGAGAGGCATTTGTTCCTGGCCTCAGAGTGTCATGATTTCGTAGAGGCAGCCAAATGGAGGTAGAAGATAATTAGAGAGATTTGATGGAAGGTCATGGAGATTCAAAACTAGGGCCTCGATGAACACCACCTTTGAGAGCTCAACAAAGAAGATCAGATTGGTAGGATATCAAGTTTTGGGGGGGAAATGGCTCGTAATGAAGAGAGGGTTTAGTCTATGTTGAATAGGTTCCTAACATTCAAGAATGAAGAGAAGAAGAATCCCAAGGAGAGGCATTTTTTCCTAGCCTCAAAGTGTCATGATCTCGTAGAGGCAGACAAATGGAGGAAGTAGATAATTCGAGAGATTGGATGGAAGGTAATGGAGATTCAGAACCCAAACCTTGGTAAACACCACCTCCTAGACCTCAACAAAGAATATCATACTAGCAAGATCTCAGGTTTTGGGGGAAAAATTAACCATTATGAAGAGAAGGTGTAGTCTATGTTGAACAGGTTCCTCACATTCAAGAATGAAGAGAATAAGAATCCCAAGGAGAGGTGTCCATTCATAGCCTCATAGTGTCACAATCTGGCAGAGGAAGACAAATGAATGAAGCATATAATTTGAGAGACTATACAAAAGGTCATGGATATTTAGAACTTAGGCCTCAGTGAACACCACCTTAGAGACCTCAATACAAAATATAAGACTGGTAGGCTCTTGGGTTTTGGGGGGAATGACCCATAATTAAAAAAAAGCTTAGTCTATGTTGAACAGGTTCTAAACATTCAAGAACCAAGAGAAGAAGAATCCCAAGGAGAGGCATCCATTCATGGCCTCAAAGTGCCACGATATTATAGAGGCAGATAAATTGAGGAAAAAGATAACCTGATATATTGGAAGGAAGGTCACGGAGATTCTGAACCTAGGCCTTGGCTAACAGTACCTCCGAGACCTCAACATAGAATATCAAACTGGTAGGCTCACAGGTTTCAAGGGGGGGGAATGGATCGTAATGAAGAGAAGGCATAGTCTATGTTGAAAATGTTCTTGACTTTCAAGAACAAAGAGAAGAATAAGCCAAAGGAGAGGCATCCGGTCCTGACCTCATAGTGCTACGATCTTGCAAAGGCAACAAATAATCCGAGAGATTGGATTGAAGGTTTTGGAGATTCGAATAATTTATTCTAATGGAGTTGAAAATTTAATTACATGTAAATGGACATATGATTGAAATACCTAGTTAGGCATGCATACCCATAGTAAATTACAATAAAGTCTAGACGTGAACCTAGGTGATACAGGGAGACATGTCAGTTACCCAAATACCCTAGTTATAAACTTTGAGGGGGGCAGGACCTGGATAATTACCCCAAGTTAAGTTTAAAAGGGGGAATGTGTGGTGATATTATTGTAAACATTTTCCAATTTCTAAGTATTTATATATATTTTTAAAAACTATTGACAACTTTTAGAGTAAAATAATTTTTCCCATAGAATTTGGGTGAATAATTAAAAAAAAGAAGAAATTAGCAAATTATTTTTAGGAAAAAATAGAAAATTAGACAATTCATGAAATTTATCCTCTAAAGGTTTCCCTAACCATAATCCAACCCTATAGAGCTCAGATATAAACAATTTATGATTGGGGTTTTGTAAGTTTATTATGTATTAGGTTTCCATTGATAAAGTAACAATCCAACTTTTACTAGCCAAGTTGTTACCATGGAAAACAAATATTGATATCCTAAAAAAAACTAGGAAACCATCTCATAACTCATGGACAATTAATACACTTACAAAAAGAAGAAGTGACAAGTGATAACAAAATCACAAAAACATTACAATGCATGCTAATGCAACAATAAAATCCTTTTGTTTATTATGAATATATTGGTGCATCTACACCCATGTTAGATACCATCATTACATCAAATATGGGGACTAATTCATATAGCATCTACGAACTTTGTATATTTTATTTATTGAGTTTTATTGATATTTTTAAATATTAATATAAAATTAATTTAATTCAATATTTTTTAACCTTCATAAATTAATTATTATCTTTACTAACCAAATCTAATACATGCATTTCCTTATGAGAAGATTCATAAAGTTGGTGGTAGAGCAAAAAATCACAAAGTCATTTAAAACAAATGGTGTATATTAAAATTCATTATTATTAATGATTTCATTTTCATATTTAATAATTTAAATTTAATTAATTATATTTTTTAAATATTTTATTTAGTAAATATAACGATTATAAATTTAATAAACAATTTTTATAACTTTATCATTAAAATAAATGAAAAATAACATTTCATAAAAGTAATTATTCAAATTAATTTTTTCATTCATCAACCAAATCCAATATTTGCATACATTTTAATACAAAATCAGTGAACTACAATAATTTGCATACTTTTTTAATAGAAGGTTCAACTAAGACTTACATACTATTCTAATAGAAGATTCAAAAAGTTGGTAATATAGTACAAAATTGTAAAACCATTTCATCAAAAGTGTAGACATCAAAATTTATTATTATTCTTTATATTTAATAATTTAAATTTAATTAAATAAATTTAATATATTATAATAGTTGAATAATTAAATTAATAAAATATTTGGAAAAAAAAAACAAAAAAAAAACATAATAATTGTGGTTTTAGTAAACAATTAAATTATAACTTTGTCTTGTAATCATTGAACAATAAAATTTAATAAAATAACATTATTATTACATCATCATTATTATTAGTGAATAATTATATCATAATGTTAGCAAATAATTGAATATCATAATGTTGTTATTACAATACATAAAAAGACATAATCATTCAAATCACAATTATTTCACTCATCATATTTATGTGTTTTTGTTAATAAACATGTTTAATCAACATATTGTAACTTGTTGGACACCAAATAATTCACCTTGAAGAAGAGTTAAACATTATATGACATTAATGGTTATAAGTTTTTGCAATCACAATCCAAATTAAACAATTTCATAAAACTAAAGTTAAACATTATATGACAACTCTAAATTTAAACGGGTGATACATCTAAAATTTAATTTAAAAACAAAGAAATCATTAATAATGTTAATCATTAGCGTATTCATAATACATTTTATAAATCAAACAACAACAACATCAACATGATATGAAAAATAAAATAACAAGAGAGATATACATATCAATAAACATGTTATTATATACATCTCAAGCCAAATATACAACAATCAATATTCATGTCAAGTACCACTACTATCTAGGTCCACCACTAGAGCTAGAGGCATCAATGCCTTTGCTACCAGAGGTACTAATATATAGGTCCACCACTAGAGCCAGAGGCATCAATGCCTCTGCTACTAGACGTAGAGGGTCTATCAGTACCCATGTCAGATAACAATGATGAAAGTATAGTTTGATATATTTCTCCACTAGGATCATGTGTAGGAGGAGGATCGATGGATGGTGCAGCTAGTGATACATGTGGAGGACGAGGAGGACTAGGTGGTGGAGGGGATGTCAGTTGGTATGGTGGAGGACCAGGTGGTGGAGAATCATGTGATGGAGGATTAGGAGCATCATCCTCAAAATATGAGCCATATGAAGTGGATTGAGCAACATCCATCAACCTTTGGATGAGGTTCAGAGCACCAAAAACATGACATATCATTGACGTCATGCCACAAGGAAGGGTCTCCCATATGTTAGATAGCTCTGGTACCCATAATATTTATTGAACTTGTATAGGTACCATTCCCTGCCTAGAAATCAAACCACATATGTGATCTGCCACTTCAGTTCAGACTCTTTGATCCATCCTGCATGGCATATCAAGTCTCTATACTGGAGGCTGATAAGCCCTCATGTATATCCTCTTCCTATTGGGGAGGGTCACCCACAACATATCTGACAATATATGCAAAAAAATATACAATAATGACTAGATAATTGAAAACAAATGTTACAATAAATTGCATGCGCATTAAATAAGACAAAAAATATGCAAATAGATTTATTAAAACATAATGATAATTACCTCTATCATCTAGTGGCTCATTTGGAGTAAATAGGATGTTTGTAAATTCTCTCCAATCCATCCCTGTGTATGGGTACTATACAAGATATGCTGACCAGAGTACACAACCAGTCCGACTGGCCCCTCTTGGTCAACAATTTCCCCCACATGCATATACAAACATCAGTCATAGGACCAAGAGGGAAGCGGGGTACTGTTAGTCAGGTGAATTGAAACCTCTAAAAAAAATAAAGTAAATAGCTTTGACACAAACATGAAGTATAACCTCCCAACCAAAATAGAGTGACAATGATGTAATGCAAAAAATATTGTCACAAAATTATCTCCAACCACCTAATCATTCGGTGCCTCTAAACTAAGCTATCTACATAGTATATCAAAGAGAAAATAATGTTCTTCCCATCAGATTTAAAGTGTGCTAGTGTTGTGAAAATAAGGGACAAAAAAATGACCTCCTTTTCACCAAATGCATCTATCCACAACTGACTACTAGTGACCAAGAAGTCCATAGCGGAAACAATGTCTCAACTAACATATCTCTACACATATGTTAGTTGTATCTCTCCTTCAATTTCGGGTGGTAGATCAGGGAACTAGGGAAAATCATCTCCCCTCCTAGACAACTAAGTGATAAAATAAATATCATCCTTTGTGGGTTGATACCATAGATCGAGATCGACCCTAAATGCCTACTGAGCATGATCTCAACTATGGATCAACTACTATAAAAATAAAGAGTCTCCCCTATGGGATGTATCCTCATAAAATGTGAGGAGGCCAACATTCCTAAAAAGGAAACGAGTCTACCATGCAGTAGGGTGAGGGATCCTCTCCCTCTCCCTCTCTTAGGCCTCCGACACACACAAATTTGTACATGTCAACATGTTGTTGTTGCTACTCCTTTGCTCATCACCCTTGCCTCTAATTCACATATAATTGTTTTTGGGAATATATATATATATAACAAATTTAAATTATAAAACACACACATATATAACCATTTTGTATTTATCAAAATTCAAATTAATTTTTGTTTGCAAAAAATTTGTGGTAAAGTAACAGTTGCACCTTTAATAGATAATACACACTGTGACTAGTGTTCTCTATTAGAAAACAAGCACCACAATTGTCTTTAACACACCATTGTTACTTTAGTCATTAAACACATCTCTATGATAATTTTTTATGTATAGTGTGATGTGGTGCACCAGTTTGAGGTATTCCATGTATCACATTGGTTTGTGGTTCCTCGTCTAAAATGATTCACACTATCAATGTACACTAGTAAGTTCAATGCTCCATGTTTCTTGGACCACTGATGTGTGTTTTTAGAAATGCATTGTGTTTTATAATGCATCGGTCACAGGGAATTCAAGGCATTGAAGTGCATGGGTGCAGTTGATTCTATAGAATGCACCGGTGGATTTATTGCAAAGATGGTGCATATTCTAAGATGAGAGACACTAATAATGCACACTTTCCATTGCGGTGCATGGTGCTTAGATTTTATCAGTGCGCTATGTATTTTTTTATGCATTTCTAGTGGTGATTCCTATAAATTCACAGGACACACCGAGTTCAAAGCGAGTTGAACTTGTGAAGCACACCACACAGATTTTTTTTAAATGAAAAAAATGATAAACTTAAGCCGAGTTTTAAATTTTAATCAGATGAAATTGAAAATAAGGAGGTAACAAAAATATACTTGGTCTCTTCTTGCTCGAGGAGGCATGGCTGGTTTGTAGAGAAAAAATGAAAATGTGCACTCTTTTCGAAAATTGGAAAATGTATGGAATCTACCAGTGAAGCTATCAAACCGAGGAAGAAAAAATGTAGAGCACAACAAATGGAGTGATTGTAGAAGGAGTGTGAGCACCAGTGCTTGTGTGAGTGGTTAGAAGCACATAAGGAAATGTGATAATGAAATACAATTTGGTATTTTCTTTTTAAATTTTACTCTATTGTGATGTGCCTGATAGTAAGATGCATCTATGCGTTATGTAGTACTAGAATGCACTTGTACACTTTTTTTTTACTCTATTGCGGTGCACCATACAATAATACATATTGGTGTGTGGTAGTATGAGTAACACACCGGTTGTATTTTTGGATATATGTTAAAAACATTCTAGGCTATAATATTATTAAATGCATCGTTATTCTTGTTCTGTGCACCACTATTGTATACACACTAGGGAGGTTTGGTTTTTCTAGTGCATCATAAAAGGTTTTTTGGTTTTTTAAATTAATTTTTCTTATTAAATAACCAATGTTTCTAACCTAACCTGGTGCATCCTTCATATGTGCATCGGTTCTCTCAGTTTAGCATGGATCACCATTATGCATTATATTTAAAAAAAATAAAAAAATGATCTTTTAGCATTTTATATTAATAACGGTTATCAGTGTTCCTTGTTAGTTAAGAACCAAGGTGTTATGTTTGTGAGTGAACCAATGTTTTTGTACGATTTAGGTGCACCGATGTAAAAACCTCCGCAAAAACCTTTGGTTGCTTGCCTTTGTTAACAACCTTTGCTATAAATAGAGAAGGGATACTTTTTTTAGGGAGGTTCCATAGAAAACTCTGTTACAAGGTGTTCTCATTGTAGTACCCCATGTTGGGGATATGAATCCAAAAGGAGGTATGTCTCTCATGGCTGGACACTATCCTTACACAACCCAATACCCATATTTCTAACTCCAATATTAATTCCAATCCACCAACTCTCTTTCCTCTCAACCTGCATAGCCCAAGGAATGAGATCTCATTCTCTACGACAGTCTCTTAGGATATCCCACTTCCCTCCAAGGCTCCAATGTAAGGTCGATGAGGAAGTATCTCATTTGGCGACTCGAGGAATTCTCAGTTATCTTAAGGGTTCCCACAATATCCTTTTCAGGGCTCTTGAGAAATTTCCTCAATAGGAAATTCATTTACAGGCACACAACCTAATTCTCAGCATAAAACTCATCCCAACATAGTTGTTTTTTCATACCCAAAATGGCTGGCACCCTTTCTTAATGCCCAAATCTCCTCACGCTCTCCTAAAATTGGATGTAAATACTTTCCTTGTTTCCTACTCAAATCTCCCCTTTCTCGATGCATTCTTTGACTCTCACACATTCCCCAAAAGAGATTGTAGCCAACCCATTTTTTCATATATAGGTGAGATGATTTTCCCACCAACCTCTTACATGAGTGTACTTATCCCATACCTTAATATCAAGGTGAGATTAATTTCCCACCAACCTCTCACATGCATTTAATGACTGGGTTGATAAGTCAAAGGAGGTCAAAATTAATAACAAAATGATTTATAAAAGTGGCTTGGGTTATTAGGCATATGGAATCCCTTGGACCCCTCTTTATCCCCCTCTCTTATGGAATCATATCCCTTCAATGTTACCATCCCTCTTGTATCAAATCCAATGATTTATTTTTATTAATAGTTACAATGTACATTTAAATGATAGGCTTTTTGGCGTAAAAATCATTATAGGCTCTCCGACCCAAAACATATTGGCTCACAAGACTAAATCGCATTTACATAATTACATTACAATTTGTAGGGATTAAAACTGGGATGTTACAATTAGGAGATCATGTTCACTGGGGATGGGTCTCATGGCCTTATCCATGGTCATACGTGAACCATTACAAGGCTTTCCACACTAGATGGTTCTTGAGACAATACCCATGATTCAAGGATAAAAATCAATGCCTTAGGGACTACGATATTATTTTATGGTTCATGGACCATGCATAGGGTCCTAAATCATCACACAAGCTTTATAAATGGAATATTTATCCCATAAGTATAATATCAAAACCATTATGAGGTTTGTCATGCTAGGGATTGGTATTAGGGCCCTAACCATGGTCCAAGAACAACCACTAGTTTCTTAGGGACAAGTACGTAATAGTTTGTCAATAGATGAATAAATATATTGATTAGAGGATTAAAATATGCCAAGATAGAAGGAGTTTACAATAAAAAACCGAATTCTTAATATATTAATATATCTATGTACTATGCAAGGAGAAGGTGAACATTCTTGCAAATAGGTCATTCATAAATTTTGAATGACTTGGATGCTAACAACATTGTCATCACTTGGTATGATATCAAAAAATCCAAAAGGTAGGGAATCTGACCATTATTCCTAAAAATATCTTTTAGGCCCTAGTGATTTTCCTTGGACCATGGTCAAGGCCTTAATACCAATCCCTAGTTTTCTAAGCTTCTTATGACATCCTTATTATACTTGTGGGTAAATATTCCATTTATATGGATTTGTGGTGGTTCTAGACCCTATGCATCATCTATGCACCATAAAATCATCTTTTAGTACCTGAGACATTTGATGTTATCCTTAGACCATGGATTGAGACCCATCTGCGGTAAACAAAATATCCTAATGGTGTATGTATCCCACTTAGTGGCCAAAGATCCCTTCTAAATTACGTGTGTATTAGTTCAAGACCTCTTTTTTTCCCATGAGCCCTAGAAACTTCATTTAGGTCATGTGGCCCTTTCTTCCTTGCTCAACCATAAACATGATCTCAGGAAGACACCCACTGTAAGTAGAACTTCCTATAGGCACCCTTATTCCACTTTTAGGCCAAATATCCCTTTGAGAGGGCCTCTGTAGTGCTTTGGGCCACATTCATGGAATATATCCTTAAAATATTTATATAGGAATTAAGGCACTTTATTTCCTCCTCTTACCATGGTCAAGACCTATTGGTTTTAGATGCACTTTGTAACTATGGGATCTTGAAGTTATTTAAGTTTCCAAACATGTGAACCTATAATTGGTTTTTGCAGAGATTGGTAGGATATTAGGATCCCAACCAAGATTCATTTTATATAGACGATGAGACTTTGATACTAGAGCTTGAGGATACATACTTCCTAATAGGACTATCTCAATGAGGTGATTTAGCAATCACAAAAGGAGGTGGAAAATAAATATTTTTTGGTACCATCATAGATTTTATTCACACTTACTATGCAATAGAGACATATAATAACAACTAGGTTCCCATAATTTCCATCTAGGATTTAGTTATCAAGAACAACATATTCACTATTACTTATATAGAAAGGACCATAACACCACATGCATTATGAAACAAAATTCTGTATACCTATAGTATTTGATTGGTCCATGAGTCTCCTCATCAACATGAAGGACCAATTGATATCTTGTAAGTTAGGTGGAAAAAATAACTTTGAATACAAGAGTATTTTATGCTTTTTATTTCTAGCGAGAATCCTTTCTTTTTTCTCATGCATATATATACCTATACCTAGGCTTATACATACCAAGTTTATTAGGTGGGCATATCTTATATATAATCTATGGGGAGGCTAGGTCACCAATGCATTATTTTATGAGTTTTTTGATGGGTGGTTTGAACAACTAGTATGAATTGATGACTTCCCCTACACATGAACTGAATTTTAGCAAAACCCAATGCTAGAGATACCCCTTAAAGCCTAGTGGGGTCCCAATGGTAAGAAAACATTTCTAATTTTTTTTTTTGTATTTTTCAATGTTTTTTTATTTTAAAATTTATTCATTTTTTTTGGATTTTAGAGGTATATAATTTTTTTGTATGCGATGTAAATAAAAAAACATTTTATGATGGTATAAATGTAGGTATTTTGTGTCAAGGTATAATCTCATGGAACCATCACCAAGGTAGATAGGAGGATGATGACTATCCTACAATAGTTGAACCAACTAGAGATGTAAATGCAATAGAGGAAAAGAGATTCCTCTAAAAGGTCCAACTGAACGTTGAGGGTATTTCCATTGGTGTTCCAATGACACAACTACTATATATACCAGAAGAAATGAAAATACATGTGGTAGGAGTATTCCCATTGTGTCCGTGGATTCTAAGATGATTATACATAGAAGTAATCTATTATCATGGTCCACATGAAGGATCAAAGACTAAGGTATATTCCTCCTTTTTATTGTATATCATGGTTAGCATACATATACCCACTTTTATATCATCAAAAGATGTAAAGTTGATTTTTGTACTTGATATTACACAGTTTGGACATGATGAAATGCTTTATATTATATACAAATGATTTTGGTTCCATTTATGAGTGAAAAAATTGATGTGGTTTCTATTTCCATGATTATTTACATGCAAGTTTTGGTTAAATTAATGTGGCACATGTTGATATAAAACATAATTAGCTAATGAATCATTCAAGCCATTAAATATCCTTGACACGTGAATATAATTAATGAAGTCAAAATAGCAGTCAAAGAGTCTCACTCGTAAATACTTCCAAAGAAGCATATAATCACGCCAATGGTAGATGCTATTTAATTGAGACACCACCAGTTGTGAATCTAGGTAAACAATCATATGCTATATACTGAGTGTAGTAGATTTAACAATAATTTTAATAACTACACTATACTCAACAACATTATTGGTCACAAGACCAAGGAAAAATTCTCTTGATTTCAGAAGTTGACCTATAGGAGAATAAATCACCCAAGCCACAAATTCAATGTTCTAGTCACATATATTGGAACCATCAATGAATTATACATATATGGGGATGCCCAATGAAATTTTTGAATCAAGCACAAAGCATGATAAGCATGAAATGAAAAAAAAAAATTGAAAAAAAAAGGTAAAAACTTGTATATCACATGTACAAGGGTACCATGAGACATTACTACATATGCATAATACCATTTTAAATAAAGCCCAATGTGATTCTCATACAAAGGGGCATTTTCATAGTCAACCACTTCATTATCTCCTTTTTTGTAAAACATGCCTTGCAATGTAAGGTTCATGCCACATTAGAGTGAACTTACCTACCCCCAACTTATCATTATCCTAATCAAAGACCAATAATAAGTCTCTTTAACAAAAGACTCAAGTATAAACATTCCTATCATACTCAACTTTCATGCACTTCTTATGGGCCTCATTCCCTATAGTTACATCTTTATGGTGTTCATTGAGGCATTCCAGATAAAAAAGGTGCTCCTCCTTCAAGGTGATAGGTAGGAGCTCAACAACTAATTTCAATAAAATGATTTCAATGATGTTGGGCCTCATAGAGATATCATTTTTCATAATATTTGAAATATTCACCATGTTACCTTCCATGTACACATATTATGGAGGGATGGGACATTGGTACCAATTGAAATCTCAATGTGAGATGAGACCTTTATCTCTAACCTCCATTTCATCTGGATCAATAAATAAATATGATCAATGATGCATGTCTTCCCATGGTCTTTGTGAACCAATCATTGCCTCAAAAATAGTCTCATCTAAAGGAAAGACCATGTCAAAGAAATGATTAGAGACTTGGGG
>ML792271.1:79370-93675 GCA_009831015.1 Picea engelmannii | reverse complement strand
GAATTTATAAGCATATTTGAACACAAATAAATGCATAACTAACCCTGTGAATCTAATCACTGACTCAAAATTTGATAGGTCTAGCACCATCCATGGATCTTCTCCAAAATATGAAAATTTTAAGGGAATAGAGTGGGATGGTGTAGAATTCTCTCCAAAATAAGAAGTTTGGAAATGAACCATATATTCAGTGATGATTGAATAAATCAAATATACATATAAATAGGCTATATAATATACTGATGGAGGAAGTGAGAAAGTATCCAAAAGAGATGAATCCTTAAACATCCCATCACCAATTATTTAATACAACACCTTAGAATTATCCACTAATGGGAAATTTGACCTAGTGTTTGATACAAGATACAATATACCAACTAGTTCATGGTGAATATCTTCCCTTGGTGACGGAATTTAATCACTTGAAACACATCCTATTAGAAGGTTATATTACAAAAGAACATCGAAAACTTCCACTTCTAGTAAAAGGTTTTACCTCCCAATTTAAATGGAAGGGTAAGGATAATTCCATGGGGATTGAAAGGGTTACCATTAAATTCTCTTAAAATGGTGGCTAAAAACAAGATCGAGAGAACCTAAATATCTCCAACAAAAAATACATGACACATGTAGAATCCCCTTCATCTACTACACACCTTAAAATGTTTGTGCCATATGCATATACTTGAATCCCAAATGCAATATGGTGAGTAAGTCTAGGCATAGAGTAGTAAAGGTCAAATGTTATTAATCAAACATATGAAGGATCAATCCTACAAATAACATTATATATATTTGTTTGTCAGGTTAGTTTTGAAGGACTTTTATTGCGAACATGGTGTAGGGTGTCTTAGATAAATCCTAAATAATATTGTAATTTTTGGAAACTAGGGAATTCAAGTTATGTGTATACCTTCTTAAAATGCACTTTGGGGGAGTGACATCATATCAATAAATAACTTCTCTATTTTAATGGGGCCATATGAATATTATGATATAGTAGCATCTATCCCATCTAATTTGTACCTAATTGGGAACAAAATTTCCTATAGAATTGTCGTGAAACCTACATAGAGAATCTAGCTAACTATAATTCATACAAATCTTGCAAATTGAGAGGAGAGAAGATATGAGAGAAAATAATCAAGAATTCTATTCACTGTATGAGTAAAATGGTAAAAAACACATGATATACTCTAAATGTATAAGTGAAGTCACCATAATAGTGATCTAGAGAGATCTAGACACTCACTGACATAAACTAAAGTAATATGCCACCTAGTCCTAGTTAACTGATCCATGCAATCATCAGTTAACTAAGTCACATGTGTGAAAGTGAGAGAAACACACACACTTTCTAGTGATAAAACCAAGGTTTCCATGCATGAGTAACTTCCACTAGTCTAATTGAGTGTAATTAAGTGTAACTGACTCTGAAATGAAGAGGAGCGCCCTATTTTGTAGGGGTATATTCTCTAGAGTGAATATTCTCATATAAGGAAGCGTTCTCAACATTGGACTATAAACCTTAGGAAAATAAATACTAGGTGAGTGTGTAATATCTCCAACACCCCCCCCTAAACACTACTAGGGTGTACATGATGAATGGGTCCCGAAAACCAAGGCCATGTTGGGTACCCATTGTACAATGCATCTAAGAATTAAACACTGAAAAATGGAGGAAAGAGGGAAAAAATCATGGGAACCTACTCCTCAATGTACAATGCATCAAAAATGAAGAAGGAAAGACAACTACTAAGAAACTGTGTCCTTCACTCCAAGACCATCGCGCAAGAAGTGGAACTTCTGCTCAGTAAATATCTTGGTGAATATTTCTACAGTATGTTTGGTAGATGGAAAGTACTACAAATCAATGATCCTTTCATGTACAAGTTATTTGATGTAATGCACATGGATATCGATGTGTTTGGTCCACTATCACTACACTGGGTCTCTGCAGAGCTTGAGAGTACTTTGATTTTCACACCAAATGATAGTTGGATGATGAAATAGGATGCTAAGCTCGGTGAAGAGGTTTTGAAGCCAAAGTGATTGAATAGTGACATTTACCACTCTTTTATAATCGAACTTTGCTAACGATAGAGAAATAACAAACTACTTTTTTCTCAACCAATAGATGGGACCAGAACCCAAACCAAGCACATACCCAGAAGTGGACTTGTGATTTGTGTTATATCCATCCCAATCAAAATTGGTGAAGCCCATGAGATCCAGTGCACAACCTGCTACATAGTGTATCCCATAGCCTATGTTTCCCTGAACATATCTAAGGATGTGCTTGGAAACCTTCCATTGTAGCTCATGCAACTCCCGCATGTACCTCGAAACTACCCCTACTGCATATGAAATATCTAGTCAGGTGTGGGTGATATATATAAGGATGCCCACAAGATGTCGATGCAAGGTGTTGTCCACCACTGGTGTATCCCCACCATCCTCAAAATGTACCCTAGAAAGAAAGGTTGTGGCTTCTAACTTGTAGTCGGTGATGTGGAATCTAACCAAGAGATCCCGAGCATACTTAGTATGAGATATCTTGATGCTTGAAGCATCCTAACTGATCTCGAGACCAAGGAAATAATGCAATGGGACCTTGTCCATCATAGATAACTTGTCGTGCAAAATTTCTTTGACCGGAGAAATTGTTGAGGCTTAAATTCCTATGATCAGGAGATCATCAACATAGATAACTAAGATCAGTAGGTTGTATGAAGTAATCAACATGTAGACGTTCGGATCTGATTTGCATCTAAAAAAGTGCCGAGAGAAAAAGTAGGCATCCATATTCACATACCATGCTATAGGTGCCTGCTTGAGGCCATAGAGGGAATTCTTGAGTCGACATAGTAAGGCTGAGTTATGAATGAAAACTTGTGAAAATTCCATGTAAATATCCTTTGAGAGATCCCCATGAAGAAAATCATTCCTCACATCCATTTGGAGAACTTCCCACCCCCTAGCTTCCACAATGGAAAGGGCCAATCAAATGGAGTCCATATTTTCTATGGGAGAAAATGTATCATCTTTGTCATGGATCTATTGAAATCCTTTGACAAATAATCTTTCCTTATACCTGGTCACATGTCCCTTCAATTACTTCTTGGTCCTATAGACCCATATTCATATGACAAGCTTCCTAGATTAAGGAAGTAGAACCAGATCCCAGTTATGGTTCTCGAGGAGAGAGCGATACTCCTCCTACATGGAGTATTACAAGAGCCTCTACATAGGTTTTTGGGTCTGAATATAGAACCATATAGAAATGCATGGGTATCACTAGTTTGGTAGTTGTGAGTGCATGAGGAGGATCCTCAAACTGAGACCTCATCCTTCTCTGATATGTTGAATCCCCCACAAGGCCTCTTGCTACCTGTAGGGTGGTTTGTGCCTACTTGGGCATATGTGGTGGATCAACATTTGCATGATGATCATAAAAATTCTCATCATATTCTGAATCAAATTCAAATCTTAGATCTGAACCATGATGTGAGTGAGTAGACTCATCATCATTGATGTCTGGCGCATGAAGTGGTATAGACGTCTCTACATGTGGCTCCAATGGTGCATGCAAGGGGAGTTTACTCAAACTAAACATTGTGCTCAATGATGAGCCTGAGCCTGTCAGTAGAGGGATCAAGTAACCTATAACCCTTCACACCATCTTCATATCCCCCCAAAATGGACGCGGTACTTTAAAAATATAATGCTTTCCTCTTTTCAGAGGGTACGCGAGCCCATGCACATGATCCAAATATTTGAAAGTGGGTGACTTCCATTTTTCTGGCACTGCATTTCTCAAAAGGAGTCTCGTCCTTGAAATATCTATGAGGAGATCTATTTTGAATGTGGTTAGCACAATTAACTGCCTCAGCCCAAATATTGGGCAGTAGAGATCTGGTATGCGACATGCAAGTGGCCATCTCCTTAAGGGATCTGTTCTTCTTCTCAACTACTCCATTCTTTTGTGGACTGTAAGGTACTATGTGCTACAATTGTATACTTGCCTCTGACCAAATACTTTAGACATATCCATTCACATATTCCACTCCATTGTTTGTGTAGAGGATTTTTTCTCCTAGACTGAGTCTCTACATGTTCTTTGAAGTCTTTGAGATGCTCAAAAACCTTAGAATTTTTCCTTATAAAATACACCCAAGTGTATCATGAGAAATCATAAGTAAATGTAAGCACATACCTTGCTTTGTTGATGGATGGATGAGGAAAGGGTCCCATCATATCACTATGGATGAGATACAAAGGAGAGGAGGTCCTCTAGGCCTTCTCTTTATCAAACTTCTCTTGAGGATGTTTTCCAAGAACACATCATCGATAAAATCCTTTGGAAAAGTATATGTTGGGAATTCAGTGACCATATCATGTTTGCATAGTTGCTGGATGTATTTGAAGTTTAGATGAATGAACCTCTTGTACCATAATCTATTAGTATCATTAGCATGTGTCAGTAGTAAATAAAAATCATATTTAGTAATGAACTTACTAAAATTATACAAATGATATTGGTGGTTTACCTCACCAACAACAATCATGGATTTATCACGCATATCAAATATGGTTATAGACACTACTACATATGGGTGGAAAAATTGACAATGTACTCTAACAGTACAAATAAAATCAACCATAATGTCTGATGGCACAGGGGCAGACCCAGGGTTCAATGCTCAAGAGCGCACCAACAAAGCCCTAACTACCGACCCTTTCAAAAACACCTGCGAAGCAGATGAAGTCTCACCCGAGGTAGAGGCAGGGGTGGTTGCAAGACTCAAGTGTCTGCAACCTTAGCTGGGTCATAGATCTGTGATTATATCATTTACAGAGAACTTAGCATCGATCATTCATCAATATTCAACCCTTATTATACTTCGTAGATAGCATAGAGCATCGCGGTGTACACTCAGATCTACAGTATTTCAACACTTAACCATAGTAACCCAGTTCATATCCAGTAGATAAGCACTAAGCATCCTCATACACATCAGATCTAACAATCATATATATCTAAGAATCACAGAGCATAAGTGTATATATCAAAGCACATAGCATAAGCAAAGATAAACACATTGAATCAAAGCACAGAGCATAACACACAGATTTACGTGGTTCACCCCCACCCTGGGGCTACGTCCACAAGATATTCTTCTTTATTATCGTCTTCAATCTGTTACAAGCACAAAGCCTCCAAAACCCTTCTTCACATAGGACAGAAGATCTGCGCATCTCTCTGGATCCTTCTTCCTTAGGGTACATCACTTAGCTTTCTATAGCAACCTCACAATAGCTTGCACTTAGCCTTGCAAGCCTTACACAGTTCGCACAAAGAACTTATTCAACATCACATATATGCACTACCAATTGCACTAAGCAATCACATCTACTACTTCTTACATTGCCTATCCCTCTATTTATACATTACAAAAGTGGGCCTAAGCATGGGTAAACCCACGGGCCGACATCCCTTCCCCATTACATATTCCCAAAAACCCAAAAAGGACCCAAAAGGGGGCCTAGCTTCCGCAATTCCGGCTTCGCTTTGCACTTTGTCTTCAACAGGCTATCGAAGTCCCAAAAATGGTCAATTATGACCAAGTGTTCCTCAAAAATTGGTCAAGGGACAATAGGCCCCCAACACTCATCTGTGACTCATCTCGAGTCACTCTAGTCTGATCAATTCCACCTCGAATGCCTTGAGCTTGGCTCGAGTTGCTTCGACCTGTTGCAGTGTGAAAACCTCTTGCTCAATGAACTCCTGGATCATTGCGTCATTTATTGGCCCTTCCAGGCATTGTTCCACGGTGATGACAACCTGTTCCAACTCAACTCCCTGGCTTTCAACTTCAGTGAACAGTTGGCATGCCTTTTCTTGGATTGGTTGAAGTCGTTGGGAGACTTCCATCACTTTACTTTGCAGCATGTGTACCTGTTGTTGGATGGTGTGTTGTTCTGGAAATCTCTTCATTCTTTCGATTGGGGTCAAGGCCTTCAACTGTGCCTGTAGTGTATCTGCATGCTTCTTTGCTTCTTGGAGTTGTGCCTCCAATGTCTACAACTCTAGATTCTCTGTGAGGTTCTCATAAGTCTGGGCACTTCTAGCGCTTAGCTTCTTGCATTCCAAGGAAAAGGTTTTTAATCGGCCAATTGCGCTGCGGGCAGTTGCCTCCCTTAGATCTCTTATTTATTGAGGAGTCTCGGGCATGGAACGAAGTTCCAGATCTGTGATGCGCTGCTGAAGTTGCTAGATTACTTCTTCAAGTTGTGCCACCTGCTGTGGGACACGTTCTTCAATATTCACTTCTATGACCGTCACAGAGTGAAGTGCTTTGTGAACCCTTTCCTATACTTCAAGTTGCTCTGCTAGCAACTGGTCCTTGGTCTGCTGTAACTGTGCTTTTTCCTCATCCCACTTCGCTTTCAGGGCAAGTTTTTCCCATTCTACCTTACTTTGTTGTTCTACAAGTGCACTCTGTACTTGTGTCAAAGCCTAGGTGGCTTGCGCTGTGTCTTCTTGAGCTCGTCAAAGACGAGCTTCGAATTTATTGGCGATCTGGTGTAATTGGGTGGGCTCATCGCTTGTTCCTGTTGTTCCAATTGTCAAGGGAACAATAGAAACTACTCCGCTAGACTGGAGTTCCTGCTGCACTTCTTGAATTTCACCCTTGATTCGACTGAATACCTCCTCCTGCTTCGCTTATTTCTTTTCTGTGATCTCTAATGAAGCATCATTCAACGCAATGATTAAGAAGTTGAAGTCGTCTAGTGTGAGGGTAGTCTTAAACGTAGTCCAAGTGGCCTTAGTTTTCTTTTGGGATGAGGGCTTTGGTGGGGTAATCTTTCGTTTCTTAGATGGATCCTCCTCCTCTCTAGGTGGAGTAAACTCGCCTTTGTTTTTCTCAACTTCTGTGCCACCTAGTTCTTCACCACCACCTCCCTACGTAGGTGAGATCAAAGTAGTCTTCGCGGATGTGCTATGGACATATTGAACTTCATCATCCTTCTTAGTCTTTCTTGGTCCATGTGTATTTGGCATAGATTTAGGGCTATCCACGTCGAACATTTTTGCGGGGTCCGCTGCAACAAGGAGGTCCGCCGACAATTCCTTGGTAATCTTCTCTAAGTATTCTTCTGTCAACTTGTAGTACAACTGGAGCTGTTGTTTGTGCTCATCAGTGCGCACTGTGATATAGGTGAAGTGGTCGTCTACGATGAATTTTATCAAAGGTATAAACCTATGAAGTGTGTTTGGGGTGAGGCATGGTGTAGACTGGATCGCATTCTTCAATTGGTTATAATAGGCATGGAAGACGACACTGGACTTCCACTACTTGTTCATGTCGTTGGAGTACCACAGTGTACAAAACTTTGCAGCCAGTGGTTCAAAGGGTTTGATCTCTAGAAAAGTGGCACCTTCTGGTAGCTCCCAGGTGATGAAAGCTATTAGTATGAGAAACCAACTAAAGTGGAACTCATACCCTTTGTCTTGCGCTTCTCTGCAATCAAGCTCTAGCTGGTTTACAAGGTACTGCACCCAGTTCATTTGTAGTCCCTCGATGCACTTCCCTGTGAGGTCAACTATGAATCCAGTCACTTGTGTTGGTCTGTTCTTTCGAACTATCTTGCCCGTGATCAACTGACAGGAAAGGTGCATTGCGCCACTTTGGATAGAGGCTACCTTGTAGCCTCACATGCCTTTTTCGACATCACCATAAGTTTCTTTTATCTTCTGCGCTAGTGCTCGGTCTAAGGTCTTTCCAGGGTAAAACTCTTGTGGGTCAGGGCCTTTCATACTAATTCCTGTGATCCGATTGATCAAGGTTATATCCATAGTGATGCGACGGTCCAACCATAAGTATCCTCCGTGGTAGCAGGACAACAACAACTTGACGCATGCGTTGACTTCCTAGTGTCTACCAAAGTGTGGGATCTTCATTACATTAAGAAGTGTGGACTGCGTGAGGTTCTGGGTCCATGACGGTGGGACAATATTAGAATTCTTTCCTTTGGTCTTGGTTAAGTACTTATGCAGTGCTAACATGCTATAAACTTTACGATCTCCAAGGTTAAAATCACTAAATTTTAGTGCTGCGAGCTTATCCTGGTCAACACGAACTACGTGCACCCCTTTCAAAAGGTACACGGTGATCAAAGTGTACTTGAAGTATCGAGGTACACTATCACGGTTGATGGAACTGCTTAGAGGTGGTAAGTAGGTAGGTAGAATGTGTGGGATAAGCTTGGCATTTGCAATGCCATCCCTGTGCTTGGTCCGTTTCTCATCGGTCGGCCAGGATGGACCGGCGCGAGCAGTGGAAGGGGAAGCCTCGAGTCCTCTTGTTGACGATGCTTGGACTCCTGTAGATAATTCTTGCTCCGACATGACTCTCTCAGTCATTAAGTCAATCAAGACTTCTTCAACTACTTTCTCAGCAGCGCTAATCTTGTCCGACATACAAGCTCAGGTGTGAAATGAATTCAGAGACTACAATGAATGGTATGGGAACAAGGAAATGATCACAGGGTGAAGTAATCTTAGGTTTCGGGCTCAAGTTATCACTTAGAAAAAAGTATTCTTGGTGCATGGAGTGACGGAATAAGTAGGGAAACTTAGCAATGGTATGCTTGCAATGGGTATGAGGCTGCATTAACTTATGTTCTGTCCATTATGGTGTGGTCTAATGGTCTAGTGGCAAGCCATAAATGATTTCCGACCCATTCAAAGTGGAAGTCGAATGGTTATATTGGCTTCCAAAAGCTATATTACTTCGCCTTGGCGAAGTGGCATATGTCGTTGTTCTGATATCCCGACGAAGCTCCAATTCTGCAAAGTGTCTTGCTGTGAGGTACCCTCTGGGATCTTCTATAATTTTTCAATCTTATCCTTATTCTTACTTATATTTATAGCCTTCTTTCCAGTGAGCTTCATCTCAGTGATTCTCTTCCCATTTTGATTCTTATTTTCCTTGGACATAGTCACTTCATGCCGGTGAGATTCTCTCCTAAGGTTTAGTTGTATCACTTCTTCTTTGTCTGGGGTAGAAATTTCAGCCTTTTGTGTAGCTTTGACCTCGACATTTGGGCTTCTAGTGTCAGATGGCTTCGAGTGGTTCTCCTGTTCTTCTATCAACTGTGTGATCCTTTTAGTCATGAAATCTTTTAACTCTTGTCTATGTTGTTCTAAAACCTCTTCTTCTTCCTTATTTCTGGCTTGATATCTTTCAATACAAGGTTTTCCGAGTAGCATAGTAAACGGGGCGCTGTCCTCAATGAATTTGATAATCTCAAAATCCTCTTCTGTGGAAGTTCCATTGACTATCATAGGTATCTGAGCGAGTTTTCCACATAACATCATCAGTTTTCCTCTGAATAGTCCTATTCCTCCCAATGAAGGAATCATGGCAGGCTTCCCTATAGCTTCCCAAGTTATTTCTGGCATAATGTTCACATGCATTTCTTCATCAATAATACAGTCAATGTTGAAGTCCCATATTCTTGCTTCAACTTGCTCCTTTTCTTTGAAAATATCTGATAATCGAAAATCTTTATGTTCCTTCAGGGTTTCTTTCATCTGTATTAATACTTTCTCTGATTCTTGCTAGGTTTCTGCCTTTTCTGGATCTGCCTTATGGTCTTCTTGATTCAGATTTATCCTTTCAAGATTAACGATCATTTTAGGGAAATCCAATACCTCATGGTCCATAGATTTGCAACAGAGACAACTAGGTCTTCTACCAGGGCATTCCTTAGCTAGATGGCCTAGTTTTTTGCAACTGTAATATAGGATTAATCCTCCCTTTCTTTTAAATGATCCACAACCTCTTATGTACTGCACACTAGAATCGTGATAGCTAACCTGCAAAAAATTATTTCTAGGATCCTACATCCATTTGTTAGTCCAGACATTCTTTCTATGCATAGGTATAACATATATATCATTATACTTATCATATCTATTCATATCAAACATTCTTTCATCTATTAATGCCCTAGTTTTTAATCTAGGACATAATCTATCAATCATACCTAGATCCATGCTCTAGAAACAAAAAATTTCACTTATCTTACTTCTACAGAGCACAAAGCTTCCAGATCTAAGAACTTTTAACTATTCTTACCTTTATTAGAGAACAAAGCTTACATATCTTGCCTCTTTTCTTAAGATCTGACCTCTTTATTTCAGAAATTTCCACTTTTACTTTTCTTAGAGCACAGAGCGTTAAGATCTCGCTTCTTTTCTTCAGATCTGATCTTCCTTTCTTCAGATCTGACCTTATTCCTGGCACAAAGCTTCACAGGTCGAGTAAAAATCTGCGCACTAGGGCAACAGATCTATGCATAGAGCTTTCTTTTACACAAAGTTTTTTCTTCCTCAGTTCCTAGCAATCACAGTTTCAGGTCCTGGCAATGGAACCATTTTTTGGCACAGGGGCAAACCTAGGGTTCAACGCTTAAGAGCGCACCAAAAAATCCCTAACTACTGACCCTTTCGACAACACCTGTGAAGTAGATGAAGTCTCACCCGAGGTAGAGGCATGGGTGGTTGCAAGACTCAGGTGTCTGCAACCTTAGCTGGGACACAGATCTATGATTATATCATTTACAGAGCACTTAGCATCGATCATTCATCGATATTCAACCCTTATTATACTTCGCAGACAACACAGAGCATCGCAGTGTACACTCAGATCTACAGTATTTCAACACTTAACCATAGTAACCCAGATCAGATCCAGTAGATCAGCACTAAGCATCCTCATACACATCAGATCTAACAATCATATATATCTAAGAAGCACATAGCATAAGTGGAGATATCAAAGCACATAGCATAAGAAAAGATAAACACATTGAATCAAAGAACAAAGCATAACACATAGATTTACGTGGTTCACCCCCACCTTGGGGCTACGTCCACAAGATCTTCTTCTTTATTATCGTCTTCAATCTGTTACAAGCACAAAGCCTCCAAAACCCTTCTTCGCATAGGACATAAGATCTGCATAGCTCGCTAGATCCTTCTTCCTTGCGGTACAACACTTATCTTTCTATAACAACCTCACAGTAACTTGCACTTAGCCTTGCAAGCCTTACACAGTTCGCATAGAGCACTTATTCAACATCACATAGATGCACTACCAATTGCACTAAGCAATCACATCTACTACTTCTTACATTTCCTATCCTTCTATTTATACATTAAAAAAGTGGGCCTAAGCGTGGGTAAACCCACGGGCCGACATCCCTTCCCCATTACATATTCCCAAAAACCCAAAAAGGACCTAAAAGGGGGCCTAGCTTCCGCAATTCCCACTTCTCTTTGCACTTTGTCTTCGACAGGCTATCGAAGTCCCAAAAACGGTCAATTATGACCAAGTGTTCCTCAAAACTTGGTCAAGGGCCAACACAATCGGATTTTACTTTCATTTTTTGTATTTTATTTTAAAAAGGCTCGATGTCTGTCGACTATCCAATGGAAGAGACTATCGTCAAATATCCGATGGTTGACTAGGTCAATGATCGTCATATATTCGGCGATTGACTAGGTTAACAATGTATGTACCAACATTTGACGAAGTCGATAATTTGTTAAGTAAGCAACGTCTCTCTGGTCAACGTCCGTTAGAAGTCTGACAAAAGTGTTATAATAAAAAAAGTTCTAAATATTAAAGGCGTTCAAATTTGTTTCTATACTAGCGACAATTTGTAGAGGTTATAAGGGATATTTTTAGGTCAGAACACAATTTTTTATTTTTATTTTGTTAATTGCATTACAAATATTTAAACTATCGAGGTTGATTTTTTAAGATAATCATCATTGAAAGTTTGGTAAGGAAAAATGTCACATAACATTCCTTCAGGAGGACAAGGGTGAGACTTGAGATCTGCATTGGTTGAGGCTTTGGGTGATAAAAAATGTTATTTTCCTTGTAAAAATTGGAGGAGATATAATAGAACGAGAATTTTAATAAAAAAAACTAAAAAACATTGTAGTGAGTATGGACACCTTGAAGGCGGGCATGAATATCGTCCGTTGGTAAGTTATTCATTATATGTATTTATATTGCATATTGGTTTTGTAAACGTTTATATGTTAAATGTAGAAGAAAAATAATTTATTCTTTTTTCTTTATGGATCTATTCTATGTAAACATGAACAAACTGAGAGTAAGTTAAGAAGAGAAGATGTAGACATAAGATGTAAATTTTAATTAGGATTTAGGGTATGGTTTAGTGGTTAAAGGGTTTAATATTTAGGGGTACATGGTGTAAGGGGTTAGGGGTTAATATTTTAGCGGTTTAAGGGTTAATAAGGCTAGATTAGGGCTTAGTGGTTAAGGGGTTAGGGGTTAGGGTAGGTTTAAGGGGTTTAGGTCCTAGGGGATTTAAAGGTTAATGGGGTTTTAGGGAGCATGGGTTAGAGGTTTAGGGTTATGGATTAAGGGGTTAAGCCGGCTTAGGGGTTTTTAAATAGAAATCACTAATGGAAAGTGGAGATGCCACACTAGCCGAATTCCATATTTGTCAAGAAGATGACAATAAAGGAAATATGGAGATTCCCTGTTCATGTTCTGACACCTTGAAGGTACAGGGTTGAGGGGGATAGATAAGGGTGGTTTATATTTTGTCATCTTTGTTGAATGAATGGTTTATGGGTGTCAAGTATGTATTTTATCATTAACTTGTTGATCCAAAACATGTATTTGTTTTCTCCATAGTATGCTTATGACATGAAATGCATCGAGCATTGGTCCCAACAAAAAATAGATTCCATATGTGAATTGTGCTATCAGGTTTCATGACTTTTTATTTGTCTATTTTTTTTTATCAATCAACATTACAACATATATATTCTTTATATCATTATTATCCTACACTAATATTCTAAATTGGAAATGAAGTCATAATGATTTTTTCCTTCATCCAATTTGATCTTAGAGCTTAATTAAAAAAATAGAATAGGGTTATTTTCATTATTTTACCGGCATAGGGATATGTTTGAGAAATATTTGCAGAGTTTCAAACTACTCTTTTGATATTGGTATTGACATTCTGTTTGAGAATTATTTGTAGATTTTCTAATTCCTCTTTTGATATTGGTAATTGTTTCATTTTTAAAAGTTTTCAAGATTAGTTCCAGTTCCTAGTAACATCGTCACTTTTTAAAACAAAAATCACCAATAGAAAGTGGAAATGCCACACTAGATGAATGCCATATTTTTCAGGAAGAGGATAGTAAAGGAAATATGGAGATTCCCTATTCCTATTCTGGCACCTTGAAGGTACATGGTTGAGGGGGATAGATAAGGGTGGTTTATATTTTGTTAGGGTTGAGGGGGGATAGATAAGAATATGACATAATGATGAAAGATAAATAAGAATAGGTTGTTTTTCCTTGTTGTGACTATATATATGAATATGATTCACCATATGCTACTATTCAATATGGGAGTTAATATTGGTTGTATTGAAAAGTATCGACATTATGTTTGATAAGTATTTGAAGAGTTTCTAATTCATGTTTTGATAATGGTACCGACACTCTGTTTGAGAAGTATTTTGCGTAGTTGCTAATTCATTTTTAAAAATTTTAAAGATCAGTTCTAGTTCCTAATAACGTCGTCATTTTTTTAAAAACATAAATCACTAATGGAAAGTGTAGATGCCACACTAGTTTAATGTCATATTTTTTATGAAGAGAACAATAAAGGAAATATGGAGATTCCATGTTCCTGTTCTGGCATCTTGAAGGTACATGGTTGAGGGGGATAGATTATAAAGATGGTTTATATTTTATCAGGGTTGAGGGGGGATATAAGAGAAGAATATGTGTGTGTGTGTGTGTGTGTGTGTGTGTGTGTGTGTGTTGTTAGGAAACAAATATCAATATAGCATAGAAAAACCACAGAATAAGTACTCAACGCCTTGAGAAAGAGAGAAATTCAGATACTAAGCCTTTTCGAGGGGGCAACTTCCTTATGCCCACATAAATGTCCAAATACAATATGATTCCAAATGAAAATGTCTCCTTGGTATATATAGGAGACTAGGAGGTATAATTACAACTAATGGACTAAAGATGACATAAACAAAATAACATTACTAATGTAATATGCCCCAATTAAGGGGTAATGAGCCACTATTTAGGGCTTAACATGCCCGTCCCCTTGAGAAAAGTGTTGTCCGCAACACTTGAGTAACTCTAGATGCTTCTGTATAAAAGACTCATCTTCCCAAGTGGAATCTTCAGCTGGTAGTTTCCTCCATTTAATGC
>ML792271.1:60533-74584 GCA_009831015.1 Picea engelmannii | reverse complement strand
AGACCACTTACGGCCTCCGCTTACCACCCTCATTTCCTGCCAACACCTGTCCTCCACTCACTCATCTCTTTTCGCATCACATCCCCTTTTTTCGATGTCGATTATCACTGCCTGCCATGTGTATCCTACTATAACCTCATGTCACATCTCCTTTCTACCTCCCCCACTCACTTCGTGACACATGTCTCTCGTGTCGCTTCCACCTATGTCGTTGTTGTCCCCACTATGCCTACCACTGCAACCTCCCTTCTGCCTCCACGTCACATTCTCGTGCGATATCACCTCTACGCCTTTACATCTCAGCGCCAACATCCTGTCGTCCATGTTTTCCCAACCATATCTCTGTCGATGTGTCTTTCCAAATGACCACCCATCGCCCAGTCGAGTCCCTGTCAACTTCACCTTCATCCACCTGCCTGTCTTCCCTGTAAGCATACAACAAAGCACAGACAGTGAAGGAAATGTCACCATGAGTTCCAAGCACAGGCGTTGACTCTTTCCACTTAGATCCCGATGAAGTAGTTAGTGAAAACGAGGAAGGTGGGTGAGACATCGTCTCCTTCCATAAATAGAAGGCAAGAGAGGGACAAATCATAGAAGAAGACTATCAATCCAGTCTGACAGAGATTGCCTATGATAGAAGACTGCATGGGCAGTCTGACCAATGTCTGCATGCACAGCCTGATAGAGAATATCATCAATGAAAAGATTTGAAAGCATGATAGGATCGCCTCATGCATTCATAACTAGTTCAGAGTATATGTATGCATTTTTTCCATTTTGTTTAGGTCGATGGTTGAGCTACACTCCCGCATTGTAAACTTTTAATGAATATCTAGTTCTTCTGGTTATGTATCTGTATTTGAGACTTCTTGTTTAATGTAAGTTAGTTTCCTTCCGTCTCTCTGTAACAGTTGTGTTAGAACACTCGAGCATGGATGATCTAGTCGAGGGTAGTTATGTTGTTGTGATGTAGGTTTGATCATAGTGGCATCACGACCAATTTTATTTAGTTTCTTGTGTTTTGTTTTCACTCTTACATTGGATGGCTCGGGCATGGAAGATCCAGTCGAGCTGTTGCAGTTGCAGGGTGATGAAAGTTTGATCATCCTGTTGCTGTAACTGTGTTGCTTACACCATATTTCAGTGTCTGAAACTTGATTTCAAGATTTCTCTTGAGTATTGAGTTTTTCCTCTTCGAGCTGTTGGAAGTCCTGATGCCCATATTAGTCGCGTTCATCCTTCTCATTAGTTTTTCCCCCTACTCACCCTTACTACAAATTACTGACCAAAGTTATATCAAGACCTCATATGCTTATTCATACCAGCCCAGTTTTCTGAGTTAAAGAGATATAATCCTGAGTCTGCATCCATTAGAACCCCTTTAAATTTATTCATGGTGACATACAAACTGATGGGTACTGGGCTTACCTCTGCTGCAATCAGGATGTGACTTCTAGTGCTAACAATGTGTAAGACAAAACACCATTTTTGTAATGAGTCCTATGTTGGTTTTTAAAACTGCTTTATCTACTCTAATTTTACCCTACTATCATAATTCAACCCAGGTTCAGATTTAACAAGCTTCCAACAAAATCCTTCTAAAACTATCGACCCTCTTGGTAAACCAGAAGGCAGTGTAGTCCACAAGATGCACAATGCAATCTCACCCAAGATAGTTCTATGGGTGGCTGCAATGCTCAAACACTTGCAGCCTTGGAATAAGTGGGGATCTGCGGTTGTACCTTGTAATCTTCATTTAATTAGTCTAACATGTTAATTAATTAGTCACTCTTACTCATGCATGTGGAATATCATATCTAACTAGTTCCTTCATTCATTCATCTAGCATTTAATCATTAACAACAATGGATATTCATAACATTCAATCACATAACACAATTTTTATCATGGTTCACCCCCTCCTGGGCTACGTCCACAAATATTTGGCTCTCAATCTCTTTTATTGTGTCTCAACAATAGATTGCGCCACGTGCATTTACAATCTTGGATCTTACAATCTCAACAGGCTTCCCAATCCCTGTGAGGCTGACTAGATCACACCAGGCTCCTCAACCTATGATCTAACCCTTGGGATCGAGTTGCTCGACTCCTCCTAGCTCACCAACTTACAAAAATGTTGTATTTCTAGTCTTTCTCTCTCTTCTCTCTGTATCTCTCTATCAGTTCCTTGGGTCGTCCTCTCCTAGACCTCCTAAGTTCTACTTATACATACTCTTGGCTTCTCATCCATTACAATATCATGAAAAAACCCTAACCCTAGTGTAGTTAGGTCTCCCTTGCATGCACTCCTCGCATGCTTCCCTAACACGTCTTGATTTTCCTTACAGTTGTATTTTCTTCCACTTCGTGCTTTTCTCTCCAAAAATGGCCTTTTCCCCAAAATGAGCCTTCGCCCAACATGCCCCCAACACTGACATCATGGTTCGTCCCGAGTCACTGTCTAACACCTGCATCACCCACTGCTTGTGTCAGTTCTTCGTACATGTGTATTATCCATCAGCACTGCTCCTAAGCCTGGCTTCTCTTTGTTGTCATGGCTTCGACCACCTGCGCAGTGATGGGTGGCATTAATATCTCTACCCCCTCCAAGCCTATATGTTTGAGGCATTCTTTCAATGTGTTGATTTCCACGACCAATTGTTCTTCCTTTTCCTGTAAGGGCTCCAACTGTGCCTGTCGTGCGATATTCTGTACATGTACCACTTTTTATTCTACCTAAAGTTTATTCATTTCTATGGCTGTCTTAATATTCTCAGGCAGGGACATTGTCCTTTGTCACTGCTTGACATCTACCATTGTTGCGTGCAATTTATCTTCGTTTCCTTGAAGCTCTTGTAGGCTCCCATATTCTAAGAGTTGAGTCCATAGATAGACACTTTTCTCCAGCAGTTATGCCACCTTATGTACATTCTGCACGATGTTTTTTGAATCTTTTGTCACGTCTTTCTCTCTTTGCACTCAGAATGTTGGCGAAGTCATAGGTACTATGTGCTCCTCTAGCTCCTTGATATACACTTTATATTGTTATAGAGTCTGCGCTATCTTTGTTATCTTCTCCTCCGAAGATGTTTCCTCCAATATTGTCTCATCTGAGATATCTTGAAAGACTATGTCTATCTTGGTCTCCATCTGGTCCACTTTTCGCTGCGCTATCTCTTTCCTCTTCCCTTCTTGGCTGATGGCTTCCTTCAGTGCCATATTTTCTTCCTACGCTAGTTGTAGATTCATCGGGTCAGACCTTGCTCTGGATTGAATCTCCTACGTGACGCTAACCTATAACTTATATAGTGATTTTGTTGGTATCTTGAGAATCACCAAGTCTTACGTTTCGATATCCTTCATGGGCTTCTGCGCCATTTCCTAATTGATGAACAACATGTATGGTGTTATGATAAAGTTAACACTTCCTTGTACTATGATTTTGTATTGTTTCTCTGACCGATGCTTCTTCTCTTATTGGCATCACTTTGTCCTTTTGTTTTTGTTCTACCTTGATCCTCAACTGTTCTAACATACTTTTTATCTATTGTACCTGTTCCAAAATTGACACTCTATGGTTGTCCACATTTTCCCATACTTTTGACAGTCAATCTTCTATTATCGTGGCTATCAGTTCTACATCGTCTTACGTCAGTGATGTTTCCATTTATTTCCTGTGGGCCTTTGCTTTCTTCCTAGCACCACTTACTTGCATCATTGTTCTCTTTCTTTGGGCATCTGGCTGCTCAAATGCTTCAGGAATCTGTGTATCCATGCCAATTTCCTACTCAACTTCTTCTTCCATAGTTATGTCTTGTGCCTCTGTTTGCCCTTCCTATGTACTCACCTGTCCTGTTTCTCCTCCCAGTGCCTACTCTATATCCCATGGACCCTGTGTCGGACCACATTGTGACGTCTTTTGTGTCCTAGTCTTCTTCCGAATGGAGCTGTTGGCCCCCCTTGTCCCTATGGATGTTTTCTTTTGTGGGGTAGCGCCATTCCTTCCTATCTGCTGCACAGGGAGTGTGGTGTCCTGTGTCGGGACTTGTATTTGTGGCATTGCGCTTGGGGTTTCTAGTACTTTCCACTCCTCAGGCCACTCTTGGACCTCCATGTGGATTTCCTACATCATCATGCAATAATTTAGTTGCAACCACTCCTTGGTGGGATCCTTCTTTTCCTGTAGCCACATGCTATGGCGTGATGTGTAAAAATTGGTTATCTTTCCTTACTCCCGATACTCCTGGATAGTTTCTCGTCAGATCCTCCATGTCTCTGTCACTCTATTTTGAATATTTTTTAAGGACTCCTTGAACATGTCATTATTAAATTTCTTTACCTTGGGATCTGCGGTGCTTCGCAGCGATGTGTAGCGCACTGTGCCACATTTTCCTCTCCTAGTGAGGAACATCGTATATGTTGGTTCATGCCACCCTATAAGTGCAATGAGGATGAGTAACCACAAATAGTGGAACTTAGATCCCCAATATTTCTCATCTTTACTTTCCTCTAGGAATGAGTTGAGTAGGTATGGGCCCCAACTAATCGAGCTCCCCTTTGTGCACTACGCCGCAACTACTACTACTCCTGCGTGCACTTCTTCTTTTCAACACTTGCGCATTAATTTGCAACCGAGCAATCTAGTCGCAAACCGAGTTGAAGGATCATTGATGTCATTGATCCTAATTCCTCTTTTCCCCCACTCTGCACTGTACTTAACTTTAATCTCATCGAAGATGGTATTTTCCTGAGTCTTGTCATCTAGGTATTTCTCCGTCTTCAACCCATCTATGGGTAGCCCTGTAATCTCTGTGATGAGGTCAACATTGATTGGCATCCTATCCATCCATACGATTCCTCCATGCACCCTTGCTAGCAACTTTTAACACATGCATTTATGTATTTTTCCTACCCGATGTGTGGTATGTCTAAGGTATTCATGATACCTTTGTTGTATAGGCCTAGGATCCACTATGTAGGCTCCAATAGTGGTGCACCTGATGGGCCCTCTCCCCTTCTCTCTAGGTAGCTCTGCGCTGCCAAATCTAGGAACTTTGTGGCATCCGAAACATCGTGGTCAGAGTATTTAAGGTCGTCGACTCCTCCTACCATGTTATCCCCAGTTTTCACTTCCTTGGGAATTTTTGACATTACTATACTTAGCTCTGCCTGGGTTTGTTGTACACCCTGTGTACTCATTTTTGCTCGAAACTTCTTTTTCCCTTGTGGGAATGGTACACCCTCCTCTTGCTCGGTTTCCTACTCTGGTTCTGGCTCTAGGCCCTACTGTGTGAATTCCATGGCCGGTTCTACTCCCTGTGGCCCTTTTTCCCTGGACGTGTCGGGTTCTATTCGCACGACATCCTCTCCTAGTGGCTTGGGATCCTATGTGGAACCTTGTTCCCCCTCCACATGTAAAGTGGTTTACTCATATTCTAGTGTGTGGATTTCTTCCACATCCACCACTATCGACATTTCACTGGTTCGACCTCTTGGTCCCCGTGTAGTACTTTGGGTGCTTCACCCAGTTCTGATTGGTGGTCCAACCCATGGTGGTGACATGGTGGTTAAATTCAACCGGCCATCTCTCAATTCGTTGATTAATAGGGAAATTTCACACTTTGATCGTTCTTCCACTCGAATCGACATTTTTCTCCTAAGACAAAATCACAATGGGTCAGTTTTCCCCCCTCTTTCCGGCTTTATATCACATCAAGGAAATGGGAGTTGTGTCGCATTGATACTTGTTGATTTTTCCCCTTTTTTTTATTCTTCTTGTTCATGGTACCTTTTTACTCATTGAACCGATATTTTGTGCATCATTTTTTCGAACGTTGGTTTTCTTTCCGCACCTTGTTCCGTTTTCCCAGTCCTGTTCTGTCGAGGTTCTCCATGTGGGCTAAATTTCTCTCTCTCTCTCTCTCTCTCTCTCTCTCTCTCTCTCTCTCTCTCTTAATGCATGGTAACTTTCTAAGTGTTAGGAGGTCGATTGTCCCTATACATCTCCAGTCGACTCCCATTGATCATTCCTATGAATTCTGTACATCCTAAATATTTCAAATGTACAACTCCTCCATCTGTGACAGTATTTACTTCATATGGTCCCAACCAATGCATTCTGAATTTTCCTGGGTGCTAAAGAAATTTACTATCATACACCAAGTCTATGTCTCCTTATTTGAAACTCTTCCTTTTCATATGTCTGTCATTCCATGCATTGTCCCTTTCTTTCTGTACTTCTTGGTAAAATCCTGCTAGGATTCTATATTCTTCCATCTCCAACAACTGACTTAGCCTTTCTTGAACTATGTCATGTTATTTCATGTTTGTGATTGTTGCTACGTGCAAGATAGGTACCAAAAATTCTAATGGCACCACTGCTTCTTTTCCATACACCAACTTGAATGGTGTCTATCTTGTCAACTTTTTGCATGTAGTCCTGTATGCCCATAGTACTACTGGTATCTTCAAGTACCAATCGTCCATGTTGACGTTGCAGATCTTTGTCGATGCATTCTCTAGGATATTATTAAAGGATTCCATTGTTCCATTGGCTTGAGGGTGATATGGTGTATTGTTTTGATGATAGACTTCAAACTCCTTGGTCATATCCCTAATAGTACTGTTAATGAAGTGAGTGCCTTGGTCACTCATTATGATCCTTGGGAATCCAAATCTAGTGATCACTTTATCAAACAGGAAGTGTGTTGTTGTCTCTATGCTGCAATATTTTACTAGTGTTGCTTCTACCCATCTCGTTAGATACTCTGTCATAGTAATGATATACCTTGCTCCTGACCTCTTCGTTGGTGGGTTAATTGGTCCTACAAAATCTATTTCCCATTTTCCAAATACATGTAAGGTTACTTGTGGTCCTAGGTCCCTCTCTTCCCTTCTATTAGGTTTACCAACCCTCTTACATACATCACATCTCTGACAATATTCCTTTGCATATCTGTGAATGTTTGACCACCATAGTCCTACACATAATAACTTCTACATGGTATCTTTTCCTGCATAATGTCCTCCTGCTATTCCCGCACGGGCCTCTGCTAAAATCCTAGGTCTTTCATGTTCTAGTAAAAATATTCTCAAGATGTTATCTACACCCATATTATATAAGTGTCCTGCAATTAATTGATAGTCTTCATCTCAGACTACCAGATTTTTCTTCTGCGAAGTGTTGAATTCTTGTGGCGCAGTCCCTATACTTAAGTATTAAATGATGTAAGAAAAATATTCATCGTCAAATTGGATTGAAAATAACTATGAATCAAGGAAGTTTTCCTCTAATTTCTTAGGTTCCTCTCCATTAGTGATCCTTGATAGGTGATCAGTTCCTACATTCAACTTCCCTGGCTTGAATATTACTTCAAATTCAAGTTCGTGGAACAACAATAACCATCTACAAATTCTCCCCCCCAACACTGGCTTATTGACTAGGTATCTAAGAGATGAATGATATGTAAACATATTGAAATGTTTACCCAATAAGTAATGTCTGAACTTCTGGAGTGAAAAAACCATAGCTAGGCCTTCTCTTTCTGTGGTGTTGTAATTATGCTTTGACTGTGACAGTTTTCTTCTAGCAAATTCTATAGGATGGTCCAATTCCCCTATTCCTGGCTACACTAGAATAGATCCAAGTGCTACAGATGATGCATCTACATGCATGTGAAATTTCTTTTCCCAATCTAGGAATACTAGTATTGGTGTCATTACCATATTCTCTTTTAAAGTGTCCAATCCTCGCTGGCAGTCCTCATTCCACTGGAATTTTCTATCTTTCCTCAATAGTTTCTCCATTGGCCCAATGATATGTGCATACCCTTTTGTGAATTTTCTATAGTAGTCTGTGTGTCCCAATGTTTCTCTCAACTGACGTACTGAATTTGATGGTGGTATATTAATAATCACTGCAATCTTGGCAGAATCTACTAGCAAGCCTTGTTTGCACACTATATGGCCAGATAATATCCCAAAATGTGTCCCAAAGATGAACTTCTTGATATTTAGTGATATATAACACTTCCTTCATATTTCTAACATCATCCTTAATACCTCTACATGGTCCTTCAACAGACTGTATATTGTCCAATCATCTAGGTATACTTCTAAAACCTGATGGATGAATTCTTTAAAAGTAGCTCTGACAACTCTTGAGAATATAGCCGGTGAATTCTTCATCCCAAAATGCATGAATGTGTACTAGTAGGATCCCCATTCCATGGAAAAAGTGGTCTTGTACCTATCATTTGGGGCTATCTTGATTTGATGGTAACCTGAGAATCCATCTGTGAATGAGTATGCTTCCTGACCTCCTACATTCTCTAATACCTCATCTGTGAAACGGGTATGGAAAGGGTCATGAAGGAAAGAATCATTCATATTCCTATGGTTGGCACATATCCTTACCCCTCCCTTATTCTTATCATGAACTACCATAGGTCTTACCCATTCATATTCCCCCACTGGTTCTATGATTCCATCCTCCAACATCCTGTCAATTTCTACTTTTACTTTCTGCTTATATATTGGGTTCAGTCTATATGGTTGTTGTCTGACTAATATAGCCTCATATTTGAGAGGTATCTTCATCTCTCCTAGATTTCCTTCTATGCATTTCATTTCTTTAAAGGTTGTTGGGAATAGGTCATTGTACTCGCGCAATAACTCGGTTATGCTTTCTATCATTTTCTCGTCCTAGTAGTCTCCAATGATGGCCATTTTGGGATTATCAGTTGTCTCAATGTTAACTTTCTTCACCTTGATCAACACAAAAAACACTTCTGATTCGAAAGGTGGACCTTTCACCTCTATTTCTCCTTCAAATTATGTTATCTGAATGTTGTGCGGGTCCTCTTCATCTGGTGCTTCTTCCTGCACATGGTAGCATGACAATAGTACTTTCACTGTTTGTTTGTTCTATTGTTGATATTCTATCATAAGTTCAACTTCTAGTTCCTTAATGAATAACACCCCTCTCATTTGTTTGAGTGATGAATCTATGTTGGGGTTCTCATGTTCAAATGAGAAAGTGACTGTAAAGTTTTGTTGTAACACTGTCCATCCTGTAGTTCCTCTGTGCAGTTCCTGGTCTACATACCAATTTGTTAGGATTCCTTCTAGTGCATGAATAACTTGATGAGTCCATTCCTCTGGTGGTGTCATCATCCATAATATTCTGCACTTCTCTAAGTGTTCCAAAGGTGACCCCTGTCCATCATACCTCTGTATCATTTTTATCTTCTATTCTGCGTCGAACCTAATGCGCAGTAATCATTTGCATTGGTACCAGTCCCTAATGGTCTATTTGTGCACACCCCACCATATTGCAAGTGTTTCCTTGAGTGCTATGTCCAGAGCTAAGAGCCTATGATTTGGTAACACTTCATCTTCATATATTGTTAGGAATTCTTCTAATCGTTCACCCCATGAATTCTAGGAGATTATCTTATCTCTGTACCTACCCATCATACTGTGTGATCTATTCTTGTGCATATTCTTGTGGAGACTTCATGTAATCTCTGCTGCCAAATTTCCAACCCTATATCTGAGTCTAATGTGCATGACAGGATACTTATCCAACTGAGTACCCCATATGCAGTTAGATTCACATAGTATTATTCTCGCGTGGTGGTTCTGTATAGCTGGTTAATTTCCTCCAGGTCTAAGAAAGTGGGTTCCACAAACCTTTCTCCTTCTGATGGATCTAATGGTGCAATGACTCTATACTCTCCTGACTCAAATTTCATATTCCTCATCTTCAAATTGATTATGTCCTGATTGTCGAACGCCCAATCCAGTCCAAGAAGTGTTGGATAAGTTGTTGTTCCATCCACTATTTCTATTACTTCGAAGTCTTTCTTGGTGCACACTCCATCTAGATCTACTATCGCACCCTTTATCCTTCCAATTGGTAGAACTTTGTGTTGATTTTCTAGTTTCAGGTGAATATCCTAATGTGGGATCTCCCATACATTTCCATGTCTTCTTGGGTAACACAATCGCCTCAGAGCCTAAATCCAGTATGATGTCCCCCATATTGAAATATCCAATGTTATCATTTAATTTGAATTCCCTACTTGTCCTCCTTCTTGTATGTAGGTGATTGATTATTTTTTGTTCTAATTTCCCCTCTACCTCTGAGTTACAACTTTCTATCATATTTTGCAAAATTTTAACATATGACTGGTCATTTAATAACTTAACACAACATTGCAAAAAATCCTTTATGGTACTAACTTGTCCTAGAGGTTGCGCTTCATTAGTATGATCCAATGATGAAGGCATCTCATATGTTGGTCCATCTTGAGTATGTTGCACAGCTGATGTAGATGCAATGCCTGGCTTCAAGAATTCTTTTATGGCTTGCTTGAATATCCCTTTTTCGTTCTACGCATCAAACTGCTTATGTGGTTCAACATTATTCTTCACCCATTGGTGTTGTGTTGGATCCTATCTTACTATGTCATTCCCTGTCTTAGTTCCTGCATGCGTAACTATGTTTATATTTCTTCCCTCATCCCTTTCTTCCGTAGAAATCCACTGAACATTTTGATTGTTTTGATTTATTTTTTCATGGATCTTCCCCAATAGTGTTAGACAGTCTTTTGTATAATGATATGATGCACGACAATACATACATGTCGTAGGTGGAAGTGGGCATTCTCTTGCATAGTGTCCTAGTTGTTGAAAGCTGTGACATACCACTAGTCCTCCACCTCTTCCAAAGCCTCCTCTTGATCCTCATCCTCCACCTATGTAGCCAGCTCGATCTCCTTGTGGTGAGTTGTACTGGGGTGCCTAGTTATACTGCGCGGGATTATACTGTGGTTGTGCGATATTATATTGTGGCTACACAGTGTTATATCGTTGTGGCACAATGTTAAATGGGGCTGGTACTTGGTTGAATTGTGGTGTATATTTCCCTATCATCATCTCTATTTGCACCCTATATGTATCTGATGTTCGTTTCCTCATCAGCTCCATTGTCTGGAAATATTTTTCATCATGGCCTACTAACTTGAAAAAGTTTCAATAGGAAATCTTAGGCACTATATGGTATTTCTGCATCATTGGACAATGATATGGATCATGCCCCTTGTGTCCTACAAATCTCACAACATAGTCCTCTTGATGGAAAAGGGTTTGGAAATATTGTTGCCATGTACTACGTGAATGTTGGGAATTCATTCTTGTGGTGTCCTTTTGTCCTACATGTGGTACACCAAACAACTTCTGTTTTGTCCTTGCCCCTGTTCTGATTTAGTTGAAATATTAAATTCTTCAGATCCTCCTTTAGATCATCTATGGCTGGATCTGTCTTTTGATATTTCTTTTGTTAAGCCCTAAATAGTGGCACATTACCCCTTAATTAGGGCATATTACATTAGTAATGTTATTTTATTTATGTCGGCTTGGGTCCATTAGTTGTAATTGTACCTCCTAGCCTCCTATATATACCAAGGAGACATTTTCATTTGGAACCATCTTGTAATTGGAAATTTATGTGGTGTACAAGGAGGTTTCCCCCTCGAATATATGAAATTCCCTCTTTTTCAAGGACTTGAGTACTTATTCTGAGGTTTTTCTATGCTATCTTGGTATTTGGTTCCTAACATTTGGTATCAGAGCTCAAGATCTTGGGGTTTCACTGCTACATATGAGACACCTTGGGATTTTCGCTATAATTTTTTTTTCTATGGTGTTTCAGAAGGAACATCTTGGAGGATATTTAGTATATGGATCAAGGTACACAGGGTTAAAATTTCATCTCCTGAGGCCTTATATTTTCAGAGATATAACCTGTTTAATATAGGGTTCTGGAATCATCCTAAATTTACCCATCTCAGAATTTTCGCTATAAATTTTTTTTTGTACAATTTTAGACCCTGAAATATATAGGTTATTCATAGAAGTTATCAAGGTATCTGTGATAAAAATTCTGGCTTCTTTTTCATCCTACTTTTTTAGATACACCCTATACAAGATAGGGTATCTGACTAGTCTTATTAAGTAGTCTCAAACATGTCTTCCAGGTAAAACAATGATATCTTCTTCAGTGAGTATCCAAATTAAGTGAGACTAGTTGCATTGGACAATGGAAAGTATGTAGTATTTCTGGTAAAAATTTCATAATAAAATATCATATATTGTGATCTTGGCACGCTTTACAAGTACACTCTCCTAGAAGGGACAAAATTCATCAAGGTGTGGGGAAGTTACCATAACTTCCACTTGGCACATAAAATTTTGATCAGACTTGTGGAATTTCAGAGAAGACGTATCAAAGAGCTACAAAAATAAATTTCCAGACCCAGAAGGGCCAAAATTTTGGAGATAAAGTAGAAGAAATATCGTCTAGCAAAACCACCTCAAAATCAAGGTTTAAAAGTGATACTTGGCCAACATGCCACCAACAAAGGGAACTTCTACACCAATTAAGCCTCCAGACAATCATACTTGGAATCTTGATGAAGGTGAAGAAATGCGCAGAGACATAAATTATTTACAAAAGAAGACAATAACAAAAGATGAACTACAAGGGATGATGGATTCAACTAAAGATAAGTTAGAGGAAATAATGGATACTAAGATGGAGGGTTTAAAAAGGGATATCATGGAAGGATTGAAAAAATTTCTAATAGAGAGGACACTTGAAAGTGAAAATGTATCCCATGAAATTCATGATGAGGACAAAAGGAAGATAAATCAAGAATGGAGAAACTCCAACTTTGGTTTGAAGACCAAACACTTTCCTAAGATCAATATGAGGAAGTTTAATGGCAAGGATCCAATCACATGGATACTTTGGATGGAGTAATTCTTTGATATACATGATGTGCCACATACACAAAAGGTATGAATTGCTTCTTTATATTTAGAACCCAATCAGTTTGTGTGGTATCGATGGATTTGTTCTCACAAATCACTCGTCACTTGGATAATGTTCATGGAAGAAATGATAGCACACTATGAGGATACAAAGAGAAACACCTTCTTTATCCAATTGATAAATCTCAAGAAAAAGGGTTTAGTGGCAGAGCACATTGAGAACTTCCAAAGATTGAATATAAAGGTAACATATATTCTAGATGAGCACATTATTGATGTATTCATAGGAACATTAAAGGATAACATTCAACATGAGGTTCTCCTTTTGGAACCCAAATCATTGGAGAATGCATTTAGGTTGGCAAGAAATGTTGAAAGTAAAAGTATGGCTATGACTACTAGAATGACCACTCCTAACATCTATCGAGAGAATAATGTTCCATTTTCTAAAACACCTCAACCCGCAAGGTTGAAACCTCAACAATTGGAAGAAAGAAAAGAAAAAGGTTTATGATTTAATTGTGATAGAAAGTACAGTAAGGGACATAACTGTGGTGAGAAGAAATTATTCTACATAGATTGTGAAGAGGAAGAAGAAGAAGAAGAAGAACAAGAACCATCTCAAGATGAAAATGTAGAAGCGATTTATTTTGAAGAGTTGACTCCCATGATATCATGTAATGCATTGGTAGAATTAGCACAAATCAAACCCTCAAGATTGAATGATATATCAAAAAGAAAAAGGTAATAGTACTAATTGATTCTGGTAGTACTCATAGTTTCATTCACTATAAATTAGCCAAAGATCTCAATTTCTTTGTATATACAACACCATAGTTTCAAGTAATGATTGCATATGGAGGAACTATCAATTGCTCAGGAAAATGCAATAATATCAATCTTACTATGGGGGAATATGTAATGAATAGTCCAATGATTTTTATACCCATGGGTGGTGTTAAGAACCAAATATCAATATAGCATAGAAAAACCTCAGAATAAGTACTCAACGCCTTGAAAAAGAGAGAAATTCAGATAATAAACCTCTTCGAGGGGGAAACCTCCTTATGCCCACATAAATGTACAATTACAAGATGTTTCCAAATGAAAATGTCTCCTTGGTATATATAGGAGACTAGGAGGTATAATTACAACTAATGGAATAAAGCAGACATAAATAAAATAACATTACTAATGTATTATGCCCCAAT
>ML792271.1:0-20209 GCA_009831015.1 Picea engelmannii | reverse complement strand
AGTCGTTTTTGCCAAAGAGTTTTAAGGAAAGAGGGAGGAGCATGAGGCCTTGCTTAAGCAACACCGGAATGAGCCTCCTCCCCTTAGGGTTTTGACTTCATGGCCCTGCCATTGCAACACCATTAAGCCTAACTCTCCCGTCCATAGATTTATATTCTCCCAAGAGTTTAGCCTTACTCCTTGACTCCATTTACCCTAAGGCACTAGTCTAAACCTTAAACGTTGAGATTCTTGTGTCAAAACAACCTTTCAAACTTCCAAATTTTGAAACCCTAACTAACCCTAGCGACTTACTAACCCTAACTCTATGATGACGTCTTGCCTCTTTTGAACTTTGGCTGGTATAAAAATTGCGTCTAGGTCATCTATTGATAGATATTGAAGTGTTGATTATTTTCATTGGCCTAAATAGCAAATCGTCCACCTCATTGTCTAGCTAAACTAACCTAGAACTAGGCTGACGTCACCCCTAGTAGGCTTGACGCAGCAACAATATATGTGAGCATATTTAATGCATTGTGATAATCCAAGGATTGATTTTGTACATTGAATGCTCTATCAATTGGTATTTATTGAAGAAGAAATATTAGAAGCCATAGCCTTTATTGCAATCATTGACTTCGTCAATAATTACTTTTATTTATGCTCATGTGTATTTCATATTGATAATCATTAACAATTGAAGTACTAACCACTATTGCACGTTTTATTTTTATTTGCCTTGTCTTGCAAACAGGTGCCTGATCAGTGGAATACCTTCATTTTGACTATCCTTCTTGGCAATAATCTGTGAAGGGGAAAACCTACTTTAACCTTTGAGCCTTAATCTATTGATCATTTTCCTTTCAACACCCCAGATTACTAGGGACGTCTCCCTTGGGATTAGCCACCCTGAATAGAAAGAGCCCTCCATCGAGGTGACAGTGGGTGGGGAAGCTCCTGTTACGCCAGTTTGACTCTTGCCTTCAAGCTACTTAACCTTTACTACAAACTGAGCGATAACAGTTTCCTCATCTGTGATTTGTTTTTCTTCCAAGATCTTTTCACAAATGAACAAGTTCTTCTCAGGGCCCTCTGACGCCTCTCCCTTGAATTTTGTTAATCTGATGGTGGGATCATGTTATACCATCATGAATGTTGAACTACTACCTTAGTGTGGTGTAGATACTTGGCTATCACTTACTGAACTGGCTCCTCCAGTTGTTTCTCCTTGACAAGATGTACTTACGACTGTCTTCCTTCTGAAATTCGGTTGTCTAAATGGTGGTGTTATTATTGTTGTATTAGTCTCACATGGGTTTATGGGTTCCACACTAACACTGATATGGATAGGAGTGTTTCCTTCTATTCCTAATCTTGGACCTCTTATCTTCCTTTTGTATGTCGCGCATAGTATTTCCTCAATCTGCTCCACAGCCCGGAGATCCTCTACCTCTTCTTCATCACTTGTCAATCCTTCTCTCGTGGCTATGGCTCTCTTCTTGTTGTTCATATTATATTGGTAGGGTACTCCATTGCGTGTTATTCTAGTTGTTTCCATGATCTTCTTGATCTGGTCTTCCTCCATCATGATTGGATCCAAGGCCTCCTCATTCTTTCCTCTATCCATTTCTTCCTCCATTTCTTTGTCTCTTGTCGGTGCTTCCCCACTTCCCTCATGCACAGAGGGAAGTTTAGCTATCTGAGGCCATTTCCATTACTCTTTTATTGTAGAGAAATATCTTAATGGAAGTATACAATGATCTTATATACCTACCTCTAGGTCCCTTCAGGAACTCTTGATCTACTGTGTTGTAAGACTTCACAATATCTACTACAATTTCTGTGATAAATCCTGCAACAATAATGTCTAACCAGAAATCTATTATGCACGTAAATTTATTGTCAACTTGTTGTAAGTGCGCGATCTCCGTAGTATTCCACTCTAGCTTTCTAATTTGATTTGTAGCATGGTTGTATTTCAACCTCAATATCCACTCTTGCAATACATGCAGGAAAACATAGAAAAATACTTCATGCAAGTCGTTGAATACGTACTTGTCCAAGTATTTGTGCGGTGTTAACTTTGGGTTGCTATTATATTTCTGCGCAAACTCCATCTCCTTTTTTTCAACCATCTCTCGATTTCTGCCTTCCTTAGGTTCCATGGTCTCAACATCCCCTTTTGTACTCTCATTTTTTTAACGTTTTTGTCACTAGATATGATATTCTTTTTATGCTTCTTCAACAGATCTTAATCACTTAATCCCATTATGTTCCAACCAAAAACATAATTATTTGTTGGTTTTTACAACATCTTTATCTACTTTGATCTTACCCTATTGTCATAATTTGACCCAGGTTCAGATTTAACAAGCTTCCAACAAAATTCCTCTAAAAATACCGGCCCTCCTGGCAAACCAGAAGGCAGCGCAGTCCACAGGGTGCACTGCGCAGTCTCACTCGAGATAGTTCTATGGGTGGCTGCAATTCTCAAACACTTGCAGACTAGGAATAAGTGGGGATATGCAGTTGTACCTTGTAATTTTCATTTAATTAGTCTAACATGTTAATTAATCAGTCACTCTTACTCATGCATGTGGAACATCAGATCTAACCAGTTCCTTCATTCATTCATCTAGCATTTAATCATTAACAATGGAGATGCATAATATTCAATCACATAACACAAGTTTTACCGTGTTTCACCCCCTCCTGGGATACATCCACAAAGATTTGGCTCTCAAGCTCTTTTATTGTGTCTCAACAATAGATCGTGTCGCACATGTTTACAATCTTGGATATTACAATATCAACAGGCTTCTCGATCCCTGTGAAGATGACTAGATCACACCAAGATCCTTGGCTTGCGATCTAACCCTTGGGATTGAGTTGCTTGACTCCTCCTAGCTCACCAGCTTACAAAAATGTTGCAGTTCTAGTATTTCTCACTCTTCTCTCGGTATCTCTCTATCGGTTCCTTGGGCCACCCTCTCCTAGACCTCCTAAGTGCTACTTATACATAGTCTTGGCTTCTCAACCATTACAATATCATGAAAAAACCCTAACCCTAGTGTAGTTAGGTATCCCTTGCATGCGCACCTCACATGCTTCCCCCGCACGTGCTACTTTTCCTTCCAGTTGTCTTGTCTTCCACTTTGTGCTTTTCTCTCCAAAAATGGCCTTTTCCTCAAAATGGGCCTTCGCCCAACATCCTACCATAGGGAAAGGGGTTAAACCTAACCCTACGTTGAGTTTCTTCCCTAGGAGATCTTCAAGTTATTCATGTGAAGTTTATAAAACTTATGCACACCTACCTAAGGTGTGTCCCCTCCTCTAGAAATATTCATCACTATTGATAACATTATTTTGTCACTTATGTTGGTCCAACACTTATGGGATTGTGAATAATTTACTTTTATAGTTGAATTCCAAAAACCAAATATAGAACAACTAAATTGCATTGAGCTAAAGGAAATGAAGTAAATTATGGGAGAAACTATTGAAGAGTATGACTAGATATTAATCCAATATCTATTTCACATATCAAGGTAAGAAATATATGTCACCTAGCATAATGAAAGGTTTATCAGTGCACCCCTACCCCTGAAGAAGATAATACTTTCAAAGGAATGTTTTGGTGCAATCCACCATAATCGATTCAATGGCTAGGTACCTTGGAAAAATAGGTTCCTAGGTCACACCTAATGCTACTTTCAATGCAAATCTAGGGATAACACAACTTTAGAACCAACTATCTATCTTAATCAAGTCAAGATAAATTGTGATGCACCATGTGTAACATAAAAGGCCATTTTGATAATGATTCCTACCATCAGGAAAGGGGTTACACCTAACCCTACACTAACCTTGTAGGTACTAGAATTGAACTATATAATCATTGCTTCTAGTTACTAAACCTATTGGAACAACATAATATGAAACCTTTGATAAACCCAACTACTTCATATTTCATCTTGGGCCAATAAACCTACCTCTACAAGTTAGCGATGGTCTTACCAACACTAAAATATCCAATAACCTTGGAAGTACGAGCCTCTCTTATCAATTACACTCTTTCTTCCTTTAGCACACACAACTTCCCCATCTTGTAGAGTAACCCATCTTCAAGATGGTAATCAATGTTACTGTCTCCATATGTAATTTGCTGATGACCTTGCAATTGTTGATACACCCCCTTGAATTCCCCATCATCGTCATATTTTTCTTTGTGTGCTTCATGGGTAAATGGATTCATACGCATAGTGACTCTTAGAGATGTGATTTTGGGTGTTGGAAGCCTTGATAATATATCAACTAACTTGGTGGTAGTTCCCTTCTTATAGTACTTGATCACTATATGAATTTGTTACAAAAATCCCATCCACTTCAAATGCCTTACTTGGTATAGCTTATTATGAGTCCATAGGTACTTTGAAGGTTAGCAATCAATATGTATAATTGTCTCCTTGCCCAATAAAGTGTTTTTAGTTCTTCATTATTGCACCATAGAAAATAGTTCCTTCTCATGTATAGGGTAGTTTCGTATTTCTCCATGGAATAGCTCTGAATGATAGAAAATCAACCTTCCCTTTTCTGTAATTGCACCTTTAACATACCCATGAATATTGATTTCCACTTCAAATGGATTTTGTAAGTTAGTTAGTGCTTGGACAATGTCTTGAATAATCTTATGCTTCAATTCTTCAAATGATTTTTGTTTATTTTTACCCCACTAGTAACTCTTACCACTGGCTATTGTAAATGAAGTGGTGTTACCAAACATAAAAATGACATTATGTACTTCCTCAAGTATTGTGCAACTCACACAAAAATCCTAACTTCAATTATATTAGTAGGACTAGGAGATTTAAGGTTGTCCTCTATCTTTGTAGGATCAATATTCAACTCACCTCCATCAATCACATGCCCCAAATATCCCAAGGATTTTTTAGTAGACTCGTGCTTCTATGTGTTCGCTAGTAATTGGTGTTTTCTTATGTCTGTAACAGTTGCTTCATATCTAACACGCGATCCTCCCAAGTAGAACTAAAGATCAAGCTTTCATCTAAATTTACCATGGAAAATAAATTTATAAGTGGGTGCAACACATAATTTATTAAGCACATAAAATTAGTTGGTCCATTACTCAAACTGAAAGGAATTACTATTTTGTATAGAGCTTGATTCACCTCGAAGGTAGTTTTCCAGGTGCCTTCATCTTTGATTTGGACTTGATGATATCCATATTTTAGATCTAACTTGGTGAACTACTACTCATGTTGAAATTAATGTAGAAAGTCATAAATCTAGGGGAAGTGTAACAATTATTGATACTTGTTATAGTCCAAAAATGCCACATCTATGCATCCAATACATTGGCCCATCCATTTTCATACTTTGCCAAAAATATTGTTGAGGCTTCCTTCTAAAAAAAAACATTTTTTGGATAGTGTACGTGCCCTACTGCACTAATAGCCTGCGTACACACGTTGTTTAATGCTAATTATCCCATGTACATACGCTTGTTGCATGATATTTATCATGCGTTTACCTGCAAAAGTTATAAAAAAATATAAAATTGCACGGAATTCAACGGATTTTACGGGCTATGGAGGGTTTCCTAACCAATTTAGCCCTTGTATCCCATCCCCAAACCAAATAACCATATTTTTCACATATAAAAAGAGGTCTTGGGGAGTCATTTAGACACATGAACAAGAGAATAAGAAAACTCTATCAAAATCCCTTCCCTTTCATTGCCCAAGATTTGCATCTTGCTCTGAGTTGTAGCCCCATCTTTCCCCTCCAACCATTCTCCCTATGCAACCCTTCCTCCTTACCTTGATGGTATGTTGGTTGTGAAAATATAATTTGATATTGATGCACTTAGAGCCATGATAGAGGGTCCCAAACTTGGTTCGTAGAGAGGTCACAAGCAAAGGTTGTAACCATTTTATCTTCAATTTGAATAAAAGAGATTATCTTTGTCCCAAAACCCTATTTTTACATGTTCTTGTTAATTTGAGCATTTATATCTATATTTAGGATTTTAAAGCGATCATTAGATATTGTATATGTTGTTTCATTGTATTATTAACCCCTTGCAGGTCAACTTTTGGAGGAGATATGTGATCTAGGTGGCAACAACAAGCGAAAGAGGTCTACATCAATCGTAAGGATTGAAGGTGCACTCATTAATCCTATCTTCATTCTTTCTCTTATCACTTAGTCTAGATGGGTTTGGGGTAGATTAAAGGTAGATGAGTATTTTAAGGGAGTTATCGCTCTTCCTATTCCTTAGATCCAGTTTAGGGGGAATTTCCCCATAGCAGAATTGGCGACTCCACTGGGGAGTCTGTCTAGATTCTTAGTTAGAGATTTTGGTTTGATTTGATTTTTTCAGATTCTTTTTGAGTTTTCTGAGTTTACTGAGTCGGTTAGGGTCTTTAGTTACCTTCTAGGTGCCTACCATCTCCCCTGCCCAGTTGTTTGTCCATTTTTTTTTCTTTTTTGAAAAATTGCATAGTTGTACGCACCTTGTCCTCTATATAGCACGCGTACATACACGTTCTACATAGTATACATCACATGTACATACATAGGTTTCTCGTTCACAACACATATATCTGTGTTTTGGAATGGTTTACAAAAAAAAAAAAAAAATTCCTTGCAAGAAGATCTTTGATTCTCATGCCTTCCTGAACTCTTCAGGATCTCTATTGATTGTGTTTGGTTGAGTTAAAGATTCAGTTTATCTTGCAGTATGTAAAGAACCCTTGTTGTTTCTTTATTTATTTATTTTTCTTTTAAGGTTTAAGGTGAACTTGTAAGAAATAGATCCTCCTGTGGATTCCAGTGAATTCTTGCATTTAAGAAGTGGATTAGGGTTTGTGTTAGTATTGGGTTTATTTTCTCTTTACCTTGTTTGTGCTTTGAAAAATAAAAAATATCATTTACTTGGGATTTTCTTTTCTAAGCATTTAAAAAATAAATAAAAAATTATAGTTGCATTTAGTTATGCATTTTTGTTTGGTAGTTGTAGCATCGGTTGTTTATTACAAAAGAAAAGAGTTCCATTTCCAAAGTTCCTTGTACGATATTTCCCTGAAAGTTTAGCAGTTTACATTTGCATTGTGAAACAAAAAGAGCATTGTAGGAAACTTTTTTCATTTTAGGATCTTGGACTGTACTTCGAAAAGTTTGAATTTACAATGATTAAAAGCCATTGTTTTTTGTTGTAGAACCTAGTTTGCTTTTTGCATGAATGTTCTAAAGCTTTTATTTCTTATCTTTTGTCTCTTGAAAACACCATAAGTTTCACGTCCGTACCCTTTTGAGTAAATCAATACCCTTCAAATCAACTAGACTTTTGTTTGTACGATTCACCAAGTAGTCTAGGATTTAGGGCCTTGAAACAGGTGTGGAGAGGAAAATATTCAAGGCCGCTTAAACAAACATAATAGTTTGGGATTGTGAGTGTCAGTGTCCAGTTTCATAAGATTCATCCCCCTCTAACACATGGGATAAACAAGAGGTCACATGAGTAAAGGTAGAGGAGATAACCCCTCCAAATCCAGACTGAATGTAGTGGGGATCATATATTGAGGGTCACTCTTGGGATTTACACTGATCACATTTGACTATGGAGCCCCATGGACCTTGAATCTATTTGATATCCTCAATTATCTTCATGACCATTTTCCTTCGATACCCTTGAAAGGATTCATACTTTGTTATCCTACTCATTATGATAAGCCTGACTATCGACTGTACCTGCTTGGTTACTGACTGCGAGCTGGAAACCTAGTTACCTATTTTTAAGCACTTACATGGGTCACTACGGGGGTATACCATGGTACCTAGGGTAGATTTCAGATCAAACTTTGTAGAGTATACCCAGAGGGTGTTTCCATATTCAAGTGACACTTGCACCAGTAATTTCCTCTAGTGTCGATTGGCATAATTGTTCTTCCTGCCACTCATAGGTTTCCTATATTTGTCGGTATGAAAATTTAGTGTGTTCTCTATGTTTCATGCTAGATTAACTATAGAGTATCGGTTGATCATTTCAAAAGGTGGAATATCAACAGCTCCATCGTTCATGTAGGCTTCAAGGCTTGTTGTTGGTTACTTTGGATCCACCTCTACCACTGCTGAGGTGCATGCTAGATCAAGAGGGTTCATTTGAAGTGACTGGGCCACAGGAAAGTGTACCCGATCCAACTCCTAGAGAATAATTTCCTACACTAGAGGAGTTCATTGTTTCTGAACTCGAAGATGAATACTTCAAGACCAAAAACCCTCCGATCATTGACTTATCAATGCCACTTCTTATTCAAATAGTCCCTCCTGAGGTGACTTCACCTGAACGTTAGTTTTTTAGACGAGCGACGATGGAAGAAACTAGTGCTACCTCTTCCGAGATTCCTCATACTCCCATATCGACTGCCATGGGAGGGAGTGTCATTCCTCCTACCCCACCTCCACCTATCAATACCACGACTATCTAGACACCCACAACTTCGGGCAGTGGCACAATCCCCTCAACGACTATGACCATTTTTCCCTCTATCTAGAATGTTTATGGCGCTCCCTTTTCGTATGGGATGTTGGATTTCAACTCTTGTTCAACCTTAACCTACTCTAATATACAGACTATTGGTATGGGGGAAAGGATTTTTAATTCTCCCTTGCAAGGATCTTTCGCGGTCACCACTTCCCCGTTTAACACTATCCCTTACAGTGGGGGTCATATCCCTCCTCCGTCCCCTTCGCTCAGAGGCACTTTCCAGTAGTCAATCAAGCTTAAAACCATCTCTAGTTTGTTCAGTGGGAGGATTCATGGACCTCAATCCTATATGAATATGGTAGGGTCTATGCCTTTTTATTTGTTTGATGCATTTGGGAATAAAGATTTTTCATCATTTTCTTTGTCGACAGGAGAAAACCTCGTATTTGGTCAACCAAAACCTATGCAAGGCTTCAATCCTTTAGAAGGAGTGATGAAAATATTTTACTCCTCACAAGGTCTTGGAAATCCTTGGCAAGGCTTGTTTCCTTCACAAGGGATGTCGATCGGGGGAAACCCCTCCCACACTCAATGGAACCCTGGGTAGGGTTCAATACCTATGGTAGGAGGGTCGGCTGGGGGCATCCCCAACCAAGTTCCTTGGAATAAAATGCATGGAGAAATCCCTACACAAGGTATGTCATCCAACTATGGGAATCTACCGATGATGGTTTATACCAAAACCCTGGTCAGCAGGAAAAATCTTCCTGGAAACCTAGTCCCATTCAAAATTCAGACCCTCTTTTCCTTTGAATCCACCACAACCTAGACTACCTTTCCGAACCACTCTGTATTTACTAGACTTGTCGAGGCTATTGAATGACCCGATCTATCATGATCCGTGTTGGCCCCCCATGCCGACTAATTTTCCGTTGGACATCCCTAAGTTTGAAGGAAAGACTGACAAATATCTAGGTGATCATGTTATGACATTTAATTTATGGTGCCCATCCAACTCATTAAAGGATGACTTCGTTCAGTTGCATTTGTTTCAATGCCTTCTTATAAGGGGTGTTGCGAAATGGTATATCGAGCTCGATAGTCAAAGTACACTTACTTTAACAACTTGGCTATGGTTTTCTTAAACCATTTCCAGTTACTGGTAAGATACGATGTTGACACTGAGTTAGTCTCCAACTTTGAGCAAACAAAAGTCGTCCATATCTCAGATCACATCAAAGAAGGGCGTCGATGAAAGAGCTTGATCAAAGTTTAGGTCCCTACCACATTTTTTCTCGAGTGGTTTCTAAAGTCCTTGGTTCCTTATGTATCCAAATATGTCGCGACATCTGGGGTTCTTTACGAAGAAGAGGCGATCATGAGAGCCCAACAACTAGATTTCATTTAGTCTCAATCCGATATGTTGTATGAGATCCTGTCGGACGCACCACGTTCAAATTTCGACAAGACCAAACAGAAGTATGGGACTCATGTTGATGGCATAGTAGGCTCAGTATAGAGCAAGCCCACAGATCATTTGACTAATTATTTACAATAATTATCGATTCAACAAACTATGGCTAGCCAAACTCCTAGTTCGGCTTCCCACACAAACCAAACGTCGGATGTACATAGTGTGCAATCGACGAATCCTAAGGGTAACCAAAAATACGAGGGAAATAGGAAATATAAAAACAAGAAAGGTAAGGGGGATAAGAAGGTTGCGAATAATGTTGGTGAGGGTAAAAATGAAAAGAGGAAGGTGAAGTTTATGTGTAATCTTTGCACATATGAGCACTTGTCTCACCAATGCCCTCGGCTTGAGGAAGCCTAAAATCTAGTGGCACAACAATAGTTTTCCATGTTAACCAACCCTTTTCCACAAGGGAAAAATATTTCTCAAGCTTCATCAACCACAAATGTGCCTGAGGGAAATCAGGGAGCCCCCACAACTAATCTTAATAAAGGAGCCATAAAAGTTTATATGATGATATATTATGCCCATCTACAAACCACGGCTCATAATTATGGAATGCAAAAATCTGCTGAGAAGGGAAAAGAAGCCTCCAACCCACTGCCTCCTCTTCAAATTGAGAATATTGTGGTAGAAACTATGACTCGCATCCCTAAGGGTGTGTTTAAGAAGGCTTCTCACAACCTAAACGCAAGGTCTGCTCAAAATTACTCCGTCATTGAGGATATGGCACAAACTCCTTGTGCAATGTCTACTTTGGAAGTCCTCCATAGTTTTCCCTCATAAAGGAAAGCATTGTTATATGCCTTGGGAGTGGTCGAGGCTATTAACTCAGGAATTATTGTTTTTAAAGCTATAGATTATAAACCTAGTCTTCCTCATGACGTCGATTTTCAGATAGTAGTGGTGTATGCCACAAAATCGTTGACATGGAAAAAATTCCGTACAGTGGTTGATGAGGGTTCCTCGACTTGCGTGATTTCATTGGCATGTTGGAAGGCTATTGGCCAACCTAAGTTTTCTCCATCTCCCATGTTGCTAACCACGTTTGACGGTCGATATTTTAGACCACATGGCATAATTCCCTCCTTCCCCATGCAGTTGGAGGGAAAATTTGTGTGCGTCGAGGTAGAAGTAGTCGATGAGCCTATCAACTACAATATTTTGTTAGGGCAGAGTTGGACCTACACTATGAAAGTGTTTGTATCCACTATTTTTCGGGTCTTATGTTTTCCTCACAAAGTCTGGATCGTAACCATTAATCAATTATCCTTCTCCCATATTGACCCTTCATCTGGGGCATCCACGGTCCTAATGATTGACAACCCACAGCTAGGTACCATCAACTTAGGTGCCAGATTGTTTCCATCTTTAATGGGGACTTTTGATTATCCACCGCCTGCCAATGATGTCAAGTTTATTTTGGTAGTCCCCGACTAACTGAAGGTTGGGATATTTCAAGTCACTTCTTTTAGAATGAGTTACTTTAATGACCCGTGCATTTTACCTTCCCCATCGACTTTGATGGAAAGGGTAGAGAACCATGGAATGCATATACCCTTATCTGATTTTGAGTTTGCGTACAATATTTTCCATCAAGCCTCGACCAACCGTGATCCATCTTCCCCACAGGAGCTAGATCCTGTTCTCGAGCCTATTTGGGCTCAAGACTCTCTTTCCACTCAAGATCCTTTGGAATTATTCTTTCCCTATAACGAGGCAATTTTGGAGGCAATGACTGGGCCAGATAGACCTCGAGATGATCTTCACCACATATCTTATTTCTTACCCGAGATGGGGAGAGTAGAGGCAGGATATTTCACTACGACCGTGAATGGATATGTCTCTTGTCCTGTTAACACTCTGGCCACTCACATAATCTATGTCAAGGGAAACATGGAAAGTATAGATAAAATGATTCCTATCGACATATATAGAACCCTTGGCGTCATGTAAAACATCTTCATCAGAGCATATTGTTCCCCCAAATAGATTCAAATATGGACTGAATTATTTAAAGAGTTTTCCAACGTCTTTGCCTGGTTTTATGAGAAGATTCCAGTAATCAGCCCACATATAGTTGAACACGAGATCAAAACTTACCCCGATGTTAAGCCTGTTCGACAAAAGATTCTCCCAATTAATCCTAGCAAGGCAACGATAATCAAGGATGAGGTAGAGAAACTCATCAAGGTTGGTTTCATCTATCCAAGGAAATTAACAGAATGGGTGTCGAACCTTTTTCCTGTCAACAAAAGACAAGGTACGATCTGCGGGTGCATGGAATTTCATGATCTCAACATAGCTTTCCTGAAAGATAACTTTCCAACCCCATTCATTGACCAGATTATCGATGAATGTGTGGGTTGTGAGGTATTTTATTTCATGGATGGTTTTTTTGGGTACAACCAGATTTAGATCAATCCCGAGGACCAACATAAAATGACGTTTATATGTCCTTAAAATACATTCATATACAGGAAAATGACCTTTGGCCTTAAGACTGTTGGAGCCACTTTTCAGCGGGTCATGTCATTTTCCTTCCATGACCTCAAACACATAGACAAGGTGTATCTTGATGATCTAGCATCACATTCTCGTAAGAGATCCAATCATCCTACCCATTTATGACTTATCTTTGAGAGGTGTCGCTACTATCAGATTCACCTTAATCCAAATAAGTGTAATTTTTGTGTAACATAGGGTATCTTGTTAGGTTTATCATGTCAAATAAAGATATCATGGTCGATCCTCTAAAGGTTGAGGAAACAGTTCAATTTCCCCCCCTGTGCACAATCCTCCAGCTTCAATGTCTACAAGGGAAATCCAACTTTCTTCGACGATTTTTCTCCAACTATGCCAAGATTACTAAAGGGTTTATGTGTCTCTTGAATAAGGGGGTCCCATTTTGTTGGGATGAAGCAACTCAACGCTCTTTCAATGAGTTTAAATGTGCTCTGGCGTCTGCCCCTGTACTCAGTCCTTAAGATTATGGAAAGGATTTCTTGTTGTATTTTGCTGCTATAGAGTGTACTATTGGCATGGTTTTGTTCCAAGAGGATGACGCACTTGAAGATAATGTTATCTACTATCTTAGCCGAGGCTTGGTAGGACTGGAACTCAGCTACACCCATGTTGAGAAAATTTCTTTGGCAATTGTTCATGCTATCCAATGGTTCCGCCATTAAATCTTACTTCATAAGACCACCGTCAAAGTTTTCATGAACCCTTTTTAATATGTGTTAACATGATGGGTCATCGGAGGGAAAATAAATCAATGGATAGTTATCCTACAAGAATTTGACTTGGATTTTGTTTCAGAGAAATCTAAAAAGTCCTTGGTCTTTGCTAAACTAATTTCGGATCTTTCGATTGAGAGTTGTAACAATTTTCCTGAAGAGTCACTTATCAATGGGGATCTTTTCCTTATTGCATATTTGGACCCTTGGTATGGAGATATACTTGTGTATCCTCATACTTTGAAGTGCCCTTCTTTTGCTTCTAATGAAAAGTTTCAAAGAATACACCATCAAGCGCAGAACTATCTTATTATTGATGATACTTTATATCATCGACGAGTGGATTTAATTCTCCATCATTGCATCACTCACGAAGAGGAAGATATTGTGTTGAATGAATGTCACACAAGATCATGTGATGATAACTTGTATGGGTTGGAAACAATCAAAAAATTTCGTCACGCCAGATACTTTTTTCCCTCGTTGATCAAAGATTGTGTAGAGGCAGTCAAGAAGTGTCATGCCAAATATTCTCTTAGAAGATGCAGGCACACCCTTCTCCCATGTTTCCAGTTATTGTTGTTGGTCCCTTCACCAAGTGGGGGATTGATTTTACTACATTCCACCTGACTTCAGCTAGGGGGCATCGTTATATCATCATGGCAGTAGACTACTTCATTAAGTGGGTCGAGGCCATTCCAACATTCAACAATAATGGAGAAACGACTTCACTTTTCATTTTTAACTAAATTATAGCGAGGTTCAATATTCCAAAGGAGATTGTCATAGAGCATGGCAGTCACTTCTAGAACAAGATTATGTCTAAGTTAACATCAAAATTTGGGTTTAAGCAAGAAAATTTGTCACCCTACTATCCATAGGGGAATGGTGAATTGGAGGCTATTAATAAGTCTCTCAAGACTATTCTTCAATGGATGATCAATTTGGCCAAGTCGAATTGGCATTTGATGTTGTACTTGGAACTTTGGGCTTATCAAACCTAAGTCAAGAATGCTACCAGTTTTTATCCTTTCCAACTCGTTTACAAGCTAGAGGAAATATTTCCCATAGAGTGTAAAATCCCTTCTCTTAAGTTGGCAATGGAACAACTACCCAAAACTACTCCACTTGAAGAGTGTCTTCTATATCTCGAGCAGTTTCGAGATGCAACCTTGGCCAATGAGGCTCACAAACAACGTGTCAATTGTTATTATGATCGGTCCATCCACCCTCGATTTTTCTTTGAAGGTGATATTGTCTTGGTCTATGACCAAGATAACATCCCTTGGGGGTAGGAAAATTCAAACCCATGTTGTTCTAAACATTCATTATTAAGAAAGATTTAGAAAAGGGTGCCTATCAACTAGTTGATTTCAAGGGTAATTCTTTATCGAAGCCTAGAAATGGGCTCTACCTTAAGAAGTATTATTCTTAGATCGGTCACATAGGCATGACTTCTTGTATATAGTGTATATATTTATTTATACATTTTTGTCTTTTTGTTCTATGGATGTGTAGTTTATTGTGTTTCTTTTCACTGTGGCATATGTCAAGTGAATATGAGGTCTATGTTGGGTTTACAGACGATGCTATCCAACAAACTCAAAGGCTTGCTTTCACAACTTGGGTGATCTTCACGCCCTTTGTTCAGTTGATGTTGTGTGGAAGTATTTTTCTGGGTGAAGCAACCAATAATGTTGTCGAGTACATTGTCATAATATAATTACTACGCGATGCCTTGTCACATGGTATTTCTCACCTCCAGGTTTATCTAGATAGTCAATTGGTCGTGTCTCGGTTAAATGGAATATACTGTGTCTATGATCCCACCCTTCACTAACAATTCCTTAGGGTACGTCTCTTAGAACAATATTTTGATCATATTACTTATAATAATGTTCCTAAGAGATCTAATCAACTAACTGATACATTGGCTAATCATGTATTAGATTGGCATATTTCTCACACATAAAAGTAAAATCACACACATACATGCATATGTAAATACATTTGTACAAAATGTTTTATCCATAAGGAAAAAAAAATGTATATATATAATAATGTGTCCAAAAAATAATGTAATAAGTACAAAAGTAGGCCATAAAGCCTCAAATAGAGTCGGTATACATTGTTGGGCTCAATCCCTCACTACATAAGAGAGTACAGAAAAGGTGCCCTCGAAACATATGTGGTCAAGTGATAGCTATGGGCTAGGCCTGTTGGCCCTAAAACAATGAACTATGGCATTCGCAAGACACCAGAAAAACTGAACCCAAGTCCTAGGTACCCCTACAACATGCGGCTACATGGTCGAGGGAACGTCCTTTATCTCTTTCATTGGCATTGCACAAGTGAGAGTTGTCAGGTTCTTATCTACTCATCGCAATACTCTCTCATCCTCTCCGGCTAGTGTCCCTCATGTAGTTGTTGGTCCTCCTATTTTTGTTGGTCTGACATCCGCTCGAAGACGACGTCTGGTCCTAGTGAAGTCAGTCGGTCATACCGATCCCACGTCTGTATATAACAAATCACTAAGTTAGTACTTTGGCGTTACCATAAAAAGGGATAGTATTTAAAAAAATTTAAATAAAATAACTCAAAAAGAATGTGTATCTATCTCTTTGTGCTCCTTTCCAGGGGGGCATAGGCATATCAGGATCCCTAAGGAAACCGATCCCTGCATAGGGGTATGCCTCGATCACTGGAATTTGACGTTCCCACTAGTCAAAGAATTTTTCATCGAAGGCCTCCTACACATTCCCTGCACCCTATCAAGGAAACAAAGATGCCCACCTGCATAATGTTGGAAAGGAGGCAATATGTCATCATAATGTCTCTCACGGGCTAAGGCTTGGAACTCTCTCAAAAAATAAAGCGCACAACACGGTCTCGAACCCGAAGTTCTTGTTTATTCTTCTTCGGTAGTTAATCAGTTTTTTTTCCATACATGTGAGCATTGTACTGCTCCAGTTAAATATGGTGTCCTGTACACACTGAGCTACACAATGAATCTGTGCACGTGAATCCCGATGAAGTGTTGTGGATCCCATGATCCTCCCAATCATGTAAAGTACTATCCGGAGGTTGAGGCTTGTGATCTTATGAATTGGCACCTGAGATCCTACTTTCTCGGTGCCAGCCTCGAAGTACATGCCAATATAGTATTCTATGTTGTGTGGTCCTGGAGGAAAGGTCCTCAAGTTAATTGGTTCCCCCCTCCTAGAGAGGCCGGTCAAAAAGTATATATCCAAAGTCCTCCGAGTCAATGATTTTCCCTCTAGCATGAAGGCCTCTACATCTTGGTGCGAATACTCTATCAAATGTTTCAGTAACCTGGGTTGTGCCCTCATGAATGGACACTAAAATAATTTTCACATACCACACTCTTTGAGCATGGAAATGGCCCCCGGATCCTCCTCTACCAAGACATATAACTCCTCATGTTCTCTCTTTCGCCAGTGAACATACATCCTTTTGCATAAAAGTTTGTGAGGTTAGTCCCTTATTTCATTTTTTTTTTGAAAGCTTAAAGAGATGTATGCGGGCTGTCTTTAAGACAATCGTGTATGTACGCGTGCTAAGTGTCACTTTTCCTACGTATATATGCATGTTGAGCGTGGACATCCTGCATACACACAAACCCAACCTTTTTACTAGGGCGTGCACCCTCTAAACAATTTAATATACAATAAATGATGAATGGAAAGGATGAGAGAGGTCATTTGTACTTACTTGGTTCAAGTTTGAATATTTTTTGTCCACCGTAGCTCCTTGAATTTGCATTTTAAAGAAGAAGTTTTTTTTTTTTTTGGTTATTTTCCAATTTACAATGGTTAAAATGAGTTGTCTACCCCTATTTATAGACTTTTTCAACTCTTTTTTCCCCAATTTGGTTCCCTTTTTCCCTATTCTTGGCTTGGTGGGTACTTAAGTTTCTTTTTAAGAGATCTTTGGGTCATTCTTATGAAACGTTTCTTTTGGTTTGGTGTTTTTATGAGATGGGTTACACTCACATCATCCCTTGGTAAAGTTTTTTTTAGACACTTGCATAGAGGTTAGGTTCTCATCACCTTGCATCTTGAATGTTGTTTACTTTTTCTGCTTTTCCATAGGATCAATCTGACCGAAGTGAAACACTGAACCTTCTATGTTTTTTTATAAGTTTTGTAATTAGGTGGTACAACCTTCCTCTACATGGATTCTCTAGGTAGATCCTTTGCTTCATTTTAGCGTCCATGCTGTGATTTTTTTCCATAGTATTGGGAGCCTTTTTAGTCCCACCATGAATGTGTGTTGAATCCCCATTCTTCTTCATATTTTCTAGCTCATACCCAAGCGACTTCCCAAGAGCATGGTTTGTTGTCTTTCAATCTTGCTTAAAATTTGAAAGAAACATCTAACGAGAGATTATCTATTATTTTCGGTCTTGATTGGATTACTTAAGAAAAGAAGCCCCCTTGGATTCTTCTTTAAGCCCTTTTCAAACTCTCTAAAATTGAAAAGATTGTCGAGCGATCTTGTTTCCCTTCATGCTCATCAAACTAAAATTTGAAGGCACATCTATATGGTAGTAGTTTATCCATTTTTCTATCTAGATGGTTAATTTACAAATAAAGGTATTCCCTAGGAGCTTTGGTTCGCTAGGATAGTATTCTCATGGGTAATTTTAACCGTTTTTAGGGCCAGAGGGACTAAATTTTTGAAAAAGTTCCATTCTCCCTGGTTTTGGTTTATCTCTTTTTCGGACCTTGGAGATTATCTACAAAAACAGAACCCCCTAGGAGTCCATAGTTAAGCTCTTTTCAGACTCCCTAATTATGAAAATACCGTCGAGTGACCTTGTTCCTTTCACACTTGTTAATTGGTCCAGAAGGAATATCTATTTGGCATAAGTTTAACCATTTTTCTAGCCAATAGATTATCCAGGAACAAGGTAGACCTCATGAGACATGTCTCGTTGAGAGAGCTCTCCTAAGTTATATTTTATACTTTTTCGGGCTAAGGGGACTAAACTTAGAAAAAGGTTGTGAGTCCATAGTTAATCTCTTTTCAGAATCCTTCAAATTGAAAAGAGAGATGAGTGATCTTGTCTCAGTCACACTCGTTAAAATGGTTTTGAGGAGATGTCCTTTCGGTATAATTTTAACCCGTTTTCGAACCGACTGGACTAATTACGAAAAAGGAACACTATGGAGTCTTCTTTTATTGTTTTTCAGACTCTCTAAATGTGAAAAACCAATAAGCTTACCTTCTTTGGGATCGTAAAAATTCACATGGAAGGAGTTGTGTTGTATCATCCTTAATTGCATCGCATGTCTCATCCTTGCGTCTTTGGCCTAATTCCAACTTCATGTTGCTATTAACTAAACCTTCAAAGAATTCCTTAAATGCAATCCTTGTAACACTTTTTTCCCTTACGATCTGACACCTTGACCCATGGAGGAAATTTCCTAAGTGTCATTATCCTGCACATGTATCCTCTCCCTGAGCATCAGTATGTTCCATGTGCTTGGAACTAGTTTTCTTGCTCACGAAACTCATTCCTCCTTTGTAATGTAGAATTATTTTATTCTTTTTCAAGCTCATTAAAAATTTCAAAAAAACAAAAAAATCAAATATTCCAAAAAGAGGGGATGGGATATACATTCTCTTTTATCGACAAAAATATAGTCACCCTTGGACAAAGCACAACCTTTTGTTTTTTTCTGCAAGCATCAGGATATAACTTAACTTTCGTGAGTGGGTTAGATAATCCAAACACATGAATAAACAAATAAATAAACTAAAACAACTAAGAAATAAATGTTAGAAATCATGAGAAACTTAGAACCATGAAAATCAAACAATGACCAACATAATGCTACCAATGGATCAATATATTAGTAGGAAAAACACTGTAGAGAAAAATAGGGACTTATGAGTCCCCTCTTCCTTCTTGGGAGGGATCTTGACTTCCCTAATGGAGAGATCTTCACACAATGGAAGAAATGGAAAATGGTGAAGAACAACAATGCCTATTCCCTCAAGAGGTGAGTGGAATGGCCTATTGTAATGGCGCTTCAAGGCTCCAAAGAGAAAAGAGGATTCTCAAGGGATAATTCTTGCAGCATAACAATACTATGAAGATCTAGGTTTCTTAGTGCACCCATGGATCTTATTTATAGAATTCATACATGGAAAAATGTAATTGGTTCATAGTGTGAACAAGGGGCCTTTTAGGGCACCCTCTAGACCTTCACCATCCACCAAGCTAGATTTCACTCTGATATGAGTGTCAAATCGTGTTGGGGTTTGTTCCATAAGTGGTTGAGGGGCCAACAAGATCCATCAATGCAGCGTTCAAAGGAGTGCATGACTTTTCTTATGCACAGTCGCACATTTTGCGCATAGTGCGTGTTGAGGCCTATGTTGGCATGCACGCGCTCCCTTTGGTGACTTTGTGCACTTCAATTTTTGACCCAATTGTATAGTTTTTGCCTTTCGAATGCATTTTGGTGTTGTAGGTGGACTAATTGTTGTTGGAATTGATGTGTTTCTTTGACCATTTGTGTGCAGTGTTGTAGATGATTTTTCAGTGATAACAGATACCCCCTGATGTGTGAGGTTAGGAGCATAAGTATAGTCGAAATACATCAATGTTTCTTTTGCTAAGATTTCCATTGTGATGAAGAGTGAAGAGAGGAACTGCAAGAGCAATCTGTCGGAGGGATAGGGAAAACAATGGGACCCAAACCTTTCTCTATGGAGAAAAAAAAAATATGTGTACAAACGAGGCGAGCATGCCCCATGCTCATGTCATGTAACCAAAATGTGAGATTGTAACTGAAGATGTATGTTGATGTAGATAACTGCAGCACCCTCGGGGGTGGTTGATAAAGACAGATGACATTCATGAATGGTGAACGTACTCTGAAGTGAGGCAAGGACGAATGTAAGAATTGTCGATGACTCGTAGGCATTGATGGCCTAACGAATTCAGAGGTCTTCGACTGCTATGAAACAACT
>ML792270.1:351454-371636 GCA_009831015.1 Picea engelmannii | reverse complement strand
TAGACTAGGAATGCATATTTGGGAATTAGAGAAGAATGGACTGTTTAAATGTATAACTGGAGCAAGTGCAAATTGTGGTGTTTAAGTTTTGTGTTTGCTATCAAAAATTTAGTAATGACAGCTTTTAAGTTTGGAAGTAATTAAATGGTTTCTAACTTGGCAGATTCATGGGATGCATACACTCATACGAGATCGTGAGACTACAAAGCACGATTTTGTCTTTTATTCAGATCGGCTCATTCGACTGGTATCTTTTATCTAACTTTCCATTGCAGAGAAGCATTTGAAGTATAGAAAGCCTGGCCTCTCTATAACATTGCCTTATTCTGCTCCCTGTTTGTTTTTCTGCTGAGGTAAACTTTTGAATTTTGACGTCTTTCCCACGTCTAAGCAGGTTGTTGAGAATGGCCTAGGACATCTTCCATTCACTGAAAAGCAAGTCACCACTCCTACAGGTGAATAGAAAATTCAGATGAATATTTTTTCAATGTGTTATGTTTTGGAGTAATTAATAACACAATTTATTTCTTTTCTATACTAATGCCACCAAAGGAAGGCATTTTTTTTTTGTTTGTATGCTGCTTTGTACAGTATTATTGAAAATTAGTCTTGTCCATTCTAATTAACTGGCCCATTTTTTGTGCTTAATTTGTATAACCGACAGTTAATAATTTGTAGGAACTGTATGATTAGGAAATGATCACTTTTTAGTTTTATTCTTACTAGAGCTTGGATGAACACATGTTCTTATGGTAGGGGTTCTAACCATGCAATTGAAATGTAGTAAATCAAAAGTTAAATTTTTCCATTGCTTTATTAAGATTTAGCCTTTCTGCTTTCGAAGTTCGGATCATAGCTGTTTCAACTGATACTTTATGTCTCAAACTTTCTTTGGATTATTAAGCTGAAACAACTTGGTTGTAAACTTATTAGCAATAGTCATTTCCAAGAGACATGGTAAGAGGCAATATCATTGTGACTTCAATAATTCGTTATAGAAGAAACACTTTTTACCATTTCATTCATTTTATCAGTAGGATTTTAGTAGCATCATTCATTGATCTTTGACACTTTGCATTTAACGAGCAACCGCATTATCATAAATATGTAGTTACTAAACAAAGGCTATCGTAATTGGCATGATGTGTGGAAGGCTGTAAGAGATGGTCATTGCATCTCATTTCCATTGGGGAATGGGCACAAGGACGCGGCAATGATTTATTATGTCTAGACTATATTCAATAGATCTTTGTGGGGAATAAAACAACTAGGATTACCACATGTAATATGACTTGTAGGGTTTGTTGCCGCCTTTATACATATCTGGGTAACGTGGAAGAAATCTTCAATCCAATCGGTGTGTCCTTGGGGGCAAGTTAGAGTTAAGGTGCTGTCACCTAATCCTCAACTCCTCCGTCTAGGCCAACTCCTAGCAAAGCCAAGTGGGGTGGACCCTAGGAAAATGAATCTAAGGCTTTTAATCTATGAAGAATGAAAGTCAATTTTAAACTAGGAGTTTATTATGGAAATATCAAGATTTGCATCAACAACATATATGATTCAATTATGTAAAAAGGATACACCATGTAAGTCACATGAAAGAATCATTCATACATTCATTATATACTTAAAAAGGAGATGACTTGAACCATATGAACTTTTTGAAGTAAATATAGATCTGACAAGATAGATTGAGACGAACAAAGTTCGCTCACACAAGAATTATCCAAAATACTTGGAATATAACATAATAATTCATGTAAGAATAATATATAAAATATGAATAGATAAGATAAGATATAAGATGATATACAATTGAGAATGAGGGCTCGTTTATATACCCACGCAGGGGTGCCCTTAACCAATAGTCATGTCCTTAGAGACATGCCCTTTCATTATTAATAATTATTATTTATTACTTAGTTATTATGTTATGAATATCTATTTATGTGTATATTTATGTTCATAACATTGCCTTCCCCTTAAAAATGCTTTGTCCTCAAAGCATACTTTATGGAAGACTTATCTCTTGCTCTAGCTTGTAATTATTGACTTGTGCTTCTTCATTATTGAGTTAGTAATCATTGAGGACCTGAGACGATACGATCTTCTGAGCGCTGAGAAGAACTGTCGAATTGTAAAGGAGTTTGCCCATCCTAATTCGATCTTCTGCGGATTTGGGTTTTTATAGGGTTTTTGGAAAGAACTTGATACATTTCTACTCCCATGATAGCTTCTATTATGACCTGCACTTGTAGTGGAAGTAATATTCTTCGACATAGCGGTTATTTGTTTCTGTTGATATATTGATTGGCTGAAGTATTGACTTTTGTGATTAGGATGTTGATAAGGCATCCTTGCAACTTGATCTTTACTTCTTATACTTGCATCTTTTTCTTGATTAACTTTTGGAATTGAGTCTTCTTGATATCCCTGGCTTGTTTGTACCTCGATATTTGAAAACTTCTTTACATCAGCTGGATTCGCCTCCTTTTGAGATGTAAGGTTGATTGGGTCTGTCATCGTTCCCTTATCGACCAATGATGTTTTGCGATCTAGTTTTTCTTGTAAAGTCTTCTATCATGCTTCAACTTTTTAATCTGAGTTAATAAATCTTGATTATGCCGTCTTAATCGTAAAAGTTCTTCCTTATTTTTTGATTTATTGTCTTTTTCTGATTCTAGATTCTCCTTTCTTTCGTCCTTTAAGATTTTAATTTGTTCAAGTAATTTTTGGTTAAGGTTCCTTAGGCAGGATATTTCTTCCTCCTTTTCAGTTGATTTCTCTTTGAGACCTTGATTTTCTTGTTCTGAATTTGTATCCCCTTGCTTCTTGTCTTTTGACTTCTTGATTTTAACTAGTAAATTTTGATTATGATTTTTCAATCATAATATTTCTTCATCTTGTTCTAGTAAGTCTTGGTCCATTTTTTGTCTTTTGGTCTTTAGTTCTTCATTTTGTGCAATGAGTTCCGGAATACGCTCTTTGAAGTAATGATTATCTTTCTGTGTTAACCCATTAAAATATTTTTCCTTCTCAATTTCAAACTGTAATATTTTATTGCTCGCTTTATAATATCCCAGTTCTCCTTCCAATATTCGTGATTGTATTTCTAAGTTACCTTGATATCCTTCCATAATAATTGATTTTTAAATGTTTCTTCAATCCTTTTTAGAAAAAATTCTTTTTTCCCTATACTCCTTTCACTTTATAAATAAATATCTTATATATAAAATACCTTTTTCTCTTTATTATTATACCTTAGTAATAAATTACTAAGTATAAAAATACTTTTCCTTTTAATATTTGTATAAAATGTGATTTCTCTTTAATATTTGAAATATTCTTTTGTTCACTTTAAAAGTGATTTTACATTTTCATCAAATAATATGTAGTTGATTTTTTTATATCTCCATAAGTAACCTAATATAATCCTTTTTTATTTTTATTTTTTTCAGCAAGGATTAAATAATTCCCTTCAATATCTTTTCCTTACGATGAAGTGGATTTTGAAATGTATATATATACTTTTAATAATTTATATAATTATAAATATATATTATATTTATATAAATATATATGTATTTTTCCTTTAACCAATTAATCTCTTCTTATAACTTTACACATTTTGTATTTTCTTGATATAAAAAATAAAAGTCCCTTCCTTTTAATATTTAAATTTTTTTAAATCTGAGAATTAACTTTACTAAATAACTTGGTATAACCCTCTTGATTTAAACCTTTTGAGTTACACCCTTAAATAACCTCTTTGATAACTTTAGAGATACGATGCTTACAATTGTAAAGTACCTTTTCTTTTAATTAAAACTTTTGAATAACCTTTTATAACTTAGGAAACTTTTAATTGTCTTGAAATTTCAAGAGGTACTTTTATCTTTTTAAACATATAATTTCAAGATAGTCATATCCTTTTTCCACTTAATACTAACTTCCAATATAAAACCCTTTTTAATAATACTCTTCTTGGAATAGATATATGTTTTTGTTTTTGTTTTTTTAAGTACTTTTTTTTTTGGAATATAATAATTTATTCTTTTTCACTTTATAAATACCTTTTTATTTTATAACTTTTATAATCTTTTTAATTCACTCATATAATACAATCAACCCAACTCCTTTTATTATATTTCCTTGATATAACTTATGACGAGTTATCTTTGTCTTATCGAATTATGAAAGGTCCCAAATGTAACCATACGGTAACTTTGTTGAAGGTCGCGACTGTATGGACGCGACAATATGGAGATGACTGTACGGATTGGTACAGATTGATAATAATTACTGTATTCAATTTCGGATTGTACGGATCGCAAATTGCTTTGACTCTATTTACCCACGAGTATACAGATGAGTAGAGGGTACAACTGTATGAAAATTTGCAGTTGAAGCAACAGATTTTAGTGTTTGTATGGCTAAGCAATTAATGCCTATTACTGTTGTACGAACGCATACGCTATGCAATTAAAATCCAAATCTAAGTTATATATAATATTTTTTTTTTTTTTTCAATGGCCAAGGGCTTGATTATGGTCAATGACCAGGAATCAAAGAAACTTTGATTGATAATGTGTGACCAATGGTCGGGATAGAACTTGCTCTTATAAGAGCATGACCAAAGGCCAAGATCAAACTTTTTTTTTTTTTTCATCTGGATTTTAAAAATTTTAGTGGATTTTTTTTTTTTAATGGAAATAATCTTCTCCAATTGAATTTCGAGCTTAAATGGCTACAGGCCAATTGTTGGTCAAAGACCAGATCAGAGAAACTCTGAAAATTTTTGTGTGTGGCTAAAAGCCGAAAGATTTGTTGCCAAGAGCAACGAAATTTTGACCAAAGGTCTAGCAGCCAAGGGCCGAGATCAGACTTGCTCTGATACCAAATGAGACGAACAAAGTTCGCTCACACAAGAATTATCCAAAATACTTGGAATATAACATAATAATCCATGTAGGAATAATATATAAAATATGAATAGATAAGATAAGATATAAGATGATATACAATTGAGAATGAGGGCTCGTTTATATACCCACGCATGGGTGCCCTTAACCAATAGTCATGTCCTTAGAGACATGCCCTTTCATTATTAATAATTATTATTTATTAATTAGTTATTATGTTATGAATATCTATTTATGTGTATATTTATGTTCACAACATAGATAAAAGTAAAGACCAGTGCCAAAAAAGTAAATGTGATGTTTTGAATAATGTTGCGTTTATTTTATCTTGAGTATTTTATTATGGGATTTGGGAATATTAAGTAAGTCTTGAAACCGTGAAGTGGGGATTAAAGACGAGGTCCCCACTCTTTGTATGCAAAGTGTATTTGGTCTACCTTACTCGCTATTCAACAATCTTATAGACATGTCGACTAGGTGTACCGTAGGTCCAACAAAGGAGAGAACGGATCTCATTAACGAGTATCCTCCTTGACTTAACACACTCCACCCAGATGCAGAGGCCTTAGACGTATAGCACAATAAGGCAGATTTCCCTAATTAAAACTAGCATGCGTTACTCATGTCCGTTTCTGGGTCACTGAATACCACTCGAAAGTAGCAACGGGCTTGCATACGTGGTTGAGTAACTAAGGTTTATTCCAAATAATTGCAAAAAAGGGAACTAGTCTAGCAATTAGTATTCTACAAAATGGAACTATTCTAAGATTGTTGTGGTTGATTTTTTAGAGTTGAAATTTAGTGGTGTGAGTTATTTTTATCTTTTTATGCAAGTAAAACTGAAAATACTAAGTGAACAAAACAAGAAACAACCCCAAAGCCAAAATAGGACACCAACACCTGTTTCCCCCTGGGGTTGTGGAAACGAAGAAAACACGAGCTTTGTGGCTCGCAAACTTATTTAACTTCTACACTACTTTCTTTTTGGGATGCTCTTGATCTTTATAGTGCAAGACCAAGGCTTACAATGTTTTCCAAGTCAAAAATCTGAACTAGATGGTTCCCGACGACTCTGGGGGCTTCTGAAAAAGGTTTAATCTTCGAAACTTGGGCGGAGACTCCCTTTGTACCTGTTAATTCTGCGTGAAAACAACAAGTTATTAGCTTGAACGATGGCCAAAAACACTTTGGGAAGTGTCTTTGGTCAACTCCAAAATATGCAAAAATTAACTAAGTAAATCTAGGCTAAAGCAAGCAAAAGTAACTAAGGAGTGAGAGCTAGAAAACTAGCCTCCTTAGGGTCTTTTGGGATGATTTAAAATCAGCAAGTAAAACACTCTATAATTGCCGAATAAATGATTTGAAAGCTCAAACAAATTTGCCTATTAATTTCCTCACTCGACATATCTTCACTTTCCATGCATTAATTTCCTCAAATTCCTCTTAATTTGCTTTTAAACACAAATTTTCTAAATTTAGGAAAATCCCTCAAAAATAGGGAGAATTTCCCCTTGGCTAAAACTCACTCGTTACTTGGCCAAATTTAGCATTTAAACATGCGTTTAATTCCTAATTTATTCCTCCATGCATTAACTCTCCTATTCTTCACATGAGTTAACTCTCTTTCCATTCCCTCATGCGTATTAATTAATAAATTTATCACTCACACTTATTCCCTCATGCGCATTAACTCCTATTTTATTCACACTCCTCTCCTATATATTGGATGGTCTTCATTGGTTATTGTCGGATATTGCAGCAACTAGCACAGTGTTTCTTTCTCGTTCTTCTCTCTCTCTCTCTTAGTCTAGTGACTATTCTTTGAGCAAAGTGATCATTGTACCGGTTGTGGACTTGCCAATTGTGGTGCAATCAATAAAGAAATCGAGTGTTTGTGTTCTAACCTTGTTTCTTGTTGGTATTTTGTGAATTTTGCAATTTGATTTGTCATTCTCCTTAACTATTCATTGTGATTTTATTGATCTTTTGAGTAGTTTTCTGTTCTATTTATATTCTATATTCATTGTGCTAACCCTACAGGATCCCTTCAAGTGAAAAACTATATTCTCCCCATCATTTTGTACAGTTTTAACACGTTGTCCAGGACGAACTGCTCGTTGTTTTTGGGTTTACATGCAAAAAACCAGTCTTAAAAGACATCAACAAGGTACCCAGGGTGCCTAGGGACTCCCCCCTAAGGCTAGCAAGCATTAGCCCAAATGGAGAGGGGTCTAGCCCGTGACAATTTGGGGCTTTTCTCCTTGAATTAGCCAAGTTTTCATCGCTGTAATAACAGGTTATATCAGCTCAATTGGAGGGTGGAAATTTGTGCTAACACGTCCCAAGAGTCAAAGCCACTAGAGCTCTCTCAAATTCGATTTAGAAAATAACAATGCATAACGAGAGAGGGAGCCCTCATTCTCCTTTTATTTCCTCGTTGACCCTTTTCGGACCCTTTTACCCTTTTAATTTTCACTTAAAGATTAAAATCACTTTATAACCCTTTTTTAACCCCCTTTTAATGCCGGAAAGTGGTTAATTTTCTTTTAAGACATTCCCGGACGTCGGAAGCTCCTTTCTCATCATCCCAACCTTTAGATCTTTTCGTCCCGGTTCCAACGAGCTATTACACTAAGGTATTCCCTCGGATAATATGATCCGAATAACACCATTAGTGTATTTAATTAATTTATACTCAATAATACTCTTAATTTACGGAAATCATCGGAATGCCACGGAACCAAGAAGGAACTGTGCAGAAGTGATCCTGATGATGAAATATAGTAAATGGACTAAGTTGGGCCTCATATAACTCCCCAATTTACCTAAGCCCACTGTTAATCTCCATTTACCCCTCTGGCTAGGCTGACATAAACCCATAAGGTCGCCTCCAACTGTAACACAGGGGAATCCAAAAATGGGGACATTACAACATGCCACATGATGATATAATTTGGATACAATATATAAATTTTCCACGTGAATAAACATGGTACGGAAAGTAAATATACGTGGTTTTAAATCAGATGGAATTTAAAGAATGCTTAGCGCATGGACGTGTGGTATTGTGATGATATCTTACGAATTTCGATTGTCTGGATTCAGGATCAATCTACACTGGAGTTGATTTCTGCAAAAAGCTGTGTGGAGTGTCAATTATCCGAAGGTGTGTAGATGGAATCTATATCTATTTTCCATTGGATTTTTCATGTAAATTTGTTAACAAATAAAGTTCTGATATAATATTCTTCTCTCCTAGTTTTTATTGCCTCGTCGTCTCAATTTAACTGGTACACTATAGTGAGGTCCCTGAACTGGGGAAATTCTCAACTTACCTGGGCAGAAAGATTGAAATGTTAGCCAAAAAGTGTAATATTTTGTGCAGATCATGACTTGCTTTAGATTTTATGTGGTTTATGTCAGCATAGCAGGAAAATGAACAGAAGAGACTTCAGTGTTTTTGCTGAATGCAGAGTTCTTGACTAGTTTTTTATGTGCAGTGGGGAAAGCATGGAGAATGCATTGCGTGCATGTTGTAAAGGAATCAAAATTGGGAAAATTTTAATCCATCGTGATGGAGATAACGGTAAACAGGTTAGATGGTTGACTTGGTTGAATTCTGCACATTTTCTCCTTATTTACAAGTTTGGTGTGATGAATGCATATATGGCTTCTCTAATTTGTATTTCATTGTATTGACATCCAGCTGATCTATGAGAAATTACCAAATGACATTTCTGAATGCCATGTTTTGCTCCTTGATCCAGTTCTAGCAACAGGTAAGATTTTTGAGTGATGTGACAACATTTGAACTGCTTCATTTCTGAAAACATTTAGTAACTGCATTGAAAGACTTTATGAATGAAACTATTTCATGATTCTATTATCTTTCAACCACGGGTGTTACCTAGTTCTTTAGAAATAAAACTAATTCTTTATTGCAGTCACAAGTTGTTTGAGGATGTCTATTGGAAGCTCTTTCCGTAGCAGTATCACACAAAATGAACAGATTAACATAGAAGTATAACATGATATAAAACTCTGTTATGTGCTTTCCTAATGGTACAATAATGCGGGCTTAAATAGACTCCTTTTTCCTTCAAGTCCCCACAGGTTTTTGCTTATAGTTGAATATTCTGGAGTCATATAGAGGGCTTGGTTCATGCCTATAAAAATCATAGAGTCATGCAAATGCAATTGAACTTTGTTTTCTTGTTTCTTGATTTGTTATTTTAACACTAATATTAATATTTTTGTTGTCTTATACTACAAATCAATGTTGTCAGACTCGGACTCTTTTAAGACTCGTATGGCCTGTAACTCGGGACGACTCTTTTCAGACTCGGCAAAGAGAAAAAATACTCGCGAGTTTCAGAGGAGTCTGGTGAATGGAGAGTATGACTGAAGAGTCTCTAGGGGTGACTCTTTTCAGCGGTGACTTGGCGAGACTCGGGAGTCTGAAAAGAGTCTGACAAAAACATTATAGATATGTTTGGGCTTGCATCAGGAAGTGGCAATTCCTCTCTTATCTCATGAATGTTTTTGTATGTGTTGTTGTGCATGTGTTTGACACATTAGGAAACTCCGCTGGGCAGGCTATTGAACTTTTAATACAGAAAGGGGTGCCAGAATCACATATCATATTCCTCAATCTCATCTCTGTAAGTTAAACCTCACATTTACCTGTTATGTAAAATCTGTGGAAGCAACATCATACTTTTCTCCACCTCTTTCTTTTGTTTTTTGTTCGTCTTTTATTCTGTTCTCTTTCAATGCACTCTGTGAACAAAAATATGTCTATGAGGCACATCTTTCTTACAACAGTATGTTTCTCTTAGGAACTCTTTAACACATCCAGGAAAACTGCAAGTGTGAAATTTCATCATCTTGCGGCTTTTAAATTCTATCTGTATTATAGTCCATTGCAAGCTTCTTCATTCTAAAAATCGCAGCATTGTATTACAGGCTCCTGAAGGAATCCACATGGTCTGTAAACAGTTTCCAAGGCTGAAAATTGTAACATCTGAGATAGATATATCTTTGAATGAAGAATTCCGTGTAGTTCCTGGGATGGGTGAATTTGGTGATCGCTATTTTGGGACAGACGATGACCCCCCTGTTCCAACACCTGAAAATTCCTATAGGATACAGAAGAATCCCAAGGTAGCGCGGGATATTTTCCTTCCTTCCTTTTGCTAAATCTTAAGATTATTGGGCAATTTTGTTGTGAAGAAGCATATTTGAAAATTTAAAAGGTTCTTATTTATTCATTCTTAGCATCCCTTTGAATGGTGAGAGATTGCTTCATTTGTGGCATGGCAACATTCTTTCCAGGTATAAATAATGAGTGTTCGGACCCAAATTCTTCCTTCGCAATATTTTTCCATATGAAAAAAAATTGAGCTAAGCTTAGCTGTGGCTGCCACAGCAACGTGTCACACATTTTTTTATAATAATATTGGATGTGTAATAGAGTCCTTGGTCATGTGCAAGTGCAAAATAGTGATTCCTTATTTGTATCGACAAATATGACTTTTTGTACAATGATTCTTGTCAAGCTTTGGCAATTTGACTAAAATGAAGACTTCCAGTAATGTGCAAGTGCAAAATAGTGATTCCTTATTTGTATCGACAAATATGACTTTTTGTACAATGATTCTTGTCAAGCTTTGGCAATTTGACTAGAATGAAGACTTCCAGTAGGCAGTTGCAACCATTGATCAGAAGCTAAGACGAAATTCTATAAAAGTGGTCATGTAACATTGAGTTCCAAAGGCCTTGTGTATATGAGTGGAAGAACAATACATTTTGTGTTCCGGTAAGTTCTTTCTATTGTGGATGTAGTATTTAGAATATAAGAAATGAAACTGTTCATAACATTGAAAAGATTAATAGAAGTGCCCTCCAATTTCATGATAGACCTTCCAATATCATTTGAAGAATGATCAATTACTACAGTAAACACATCTAAAATGTCCTTAAATTGGACAATTCATTGTTTGCTGACTATTGTCTCCTGAATACTATTTTCTTTTTCTTTTCATGGTATGCTAAGATGGTTAACCTTCTTTATCATGAAGCATCTATGACTTTCCTGTGGCAAACTTATCTTTCTTCACTTTTTGAGGTCCCAAACTGAGTTTTATGTTTGGCTTTTAGCATTTGTGACAAGTTTTAGAATATCTGAGAATGTAGATTTTCAGTCGCTCATAATTGTGGAGGATTTTCTGGATGTAAACTGTGTTTGAGATTTGAAACCTTCCCAACATTTGAGTGGACGCTCCACCCATCATCAGGGGATTAGTCAATATGCTGAGCAACAGGACACAGCCCTCAGGTGGGCGATGTCTGTGTCCTACGTATCGGAGACGTGACACGCTAGGACACGTGTTTGGCATGTGTCCCAAAACAGGACATGTGCCAAACATGTGTCGGACATGTGCCCCAATGTGTCCGCAGAAAAGAGACCCACAGGGCCTATAAAAAGTGTTTTTCATTTCATTTTCTCACTTTTAATTGCAGGGAAGGAGCTCTCATGGTCTGTCATTGTGCAGGGGAAGGGTAAAATTGAGAGTTGAAGGGACCTCAAGTGCTTTGAGGTGGATTAGCAAACAAGATTTGTTCTTTTTTCCAACAAAAGCATTTATTTTTATTTGATTCCGCAGAAATCATGGCTCAATCATCAAGGGAAGATGGTAAAGGTCAAAAGAAAGGGAGGAATGCCACTGTTGGTGTTGCCCCCCCCTCCTTCAAGTTCATCTATCTCTGCTAGTCTTGCATTTGCTGCAAGTGCAGCTTCCAATGCTGAAAATAACCCTACTGTAGCAAGACAAGCTCAAGAAAATAAATATCTGCTGTGGAAGTATGCAACAAGAAAGCAAGGGCCTAGGGAAAAGTTTGTTGGGCGAGGGAATGTTTCTTGGACATGTGATTTCTGCAACATTCAATACAAGAGCACCTATTACTGAGTTAAGGGACATTTGTTGGGCCTTGACTGTAGACTTGGAGCATGTAAAGCGGTGAATGCTACCAAATGAAGATAAATGGAAAGAGAGGATGATGTTGGCTTGGGGAAGGTAGCAGTAGCTAGTAGGAAACACAAAAATAAGGATCCTTGATGAGTCTCCTATATGGTATATTTTTAACCCTCTAAAACCCCCCTTTTGTCTACCTTAAAACACTTATTGGCTACAAAATGGTTATCTATGAATAATGGACTCTTAGATACGTTGGATTGCTTTTTAGTCATTTTCTTGTCTATATTTGTGGTCATAGGTTATGTTATATTTGTTATTATCATCTTGTTTTTTTTCCAAAGAAAAAACATACGTATATTCGAGATGAAAATAAATGCAATCCTCAGGTGCAAAAGCACGATCAATATTGTTCCTCTTAATAGAAGAACTTGAGACATCAAGTCCAAACGAGATCTCCAAATTTATCTATAAATCACAATACTTTTCATACTAGAAGGTATTATGAGTCATGACCTCATATAGTTCACACTTCTAAACTGACATGTTACATATACAGGTTACTTTAAAGATCATGTATCAAATGTTGACTACGAGCCTCTGCTCGTCCACCGATAAATTCCTGTAACAAGTAATGATTCTCAATGATTCTCAGGTAACTGAAGGCCATATTTTGAAAGTTTATATGCTGTTTGGTTCATCTCTCTGAATACATGTGAGAAATCAATCCAAGTGAAGAGTCTAGAGATATCCCGAAGCTGATCAAACAATGGCTTGAGTACGATGTTATGAAGCTGAACAGATTCGGAAAGACAATTAATAACCAGACTGGAGTCACTAAAGACTTGTAGAGAATCAATTCTCTGATGATGTGCAAACTTCAATAGTAGGAAAAGTGCCATAAACTCGTTGAAATTATTTGTTCCCCTCCCAACATTTTTCAAAAAATGAAAGTAGTTTTGGTCAGTCAAATACAAGATAAAACCACAACCACTTAATGAATCATTGCAGGCATCATCAAAAAACTCCATGGAAAGGACTTGTCAATCCTTGGTTCACCCACTATCCTAAGAGGTTTATTAACTAAAGGAATATTGTAAAAATAAAGTAATCCTAGACACTGCGCCACAATCCTAAATGAGGGAACATATCTTCAAATAATGATGAGTTTTATGCCAACCAAATTCCCCAAAGAACCAAACAAGGAAGGACTCTCAATTTCTTCAACTCTCTATTGATAAACCAAACTGCAAAACATTCTTCTATAGAATCCAGAATCCATAAGTTTGAAAGACCCAGATGGCGTTTTATTTCACTCCACACATGTTTGTGAGTATCAACAAGTAAGAAAGAGATGATGAGTGGTTTCATCATTGTTCCTGCACAACAAAAAAATACCAGGTCCCGCTTTGTTCCTCTTTCTCATCATCTCCAAGGTTAGTACATTGTTGTTTAGTGCAAGCCACAAAAACAAAATTGTTTTTGTTGGGGCCTTTACCTTCCAAAGTTTCTTCCACCACCAAGAATCACCTAGTTCCTTAGTGCCGAATAGAGCTTCATAATCCAACTTAGCAGTATAATTACCTCCTACCATTTCCAAATGAGTTCATCTTCAAAAGGATTGATTCTAATGTGAGCTCTCTGAAGAGAATCTATAAAATTATTCCATTCCAAAGCCCACTCACTAGCCAAATTTAGTTCATCAGAACTCATCCATCCTTGAGACCAAATGGTGGTATGATTTGGCATTGTCATAAGGTTTAGAGTACTTTACCAATACTAAGAAAGTGTTGAATCAATCCTTCAAAGAGAAACACTCTTCTATCATAGCCCATGATTGCATCAACACCAACTTTGACTTGTAAACCATTTCCAATTTCCATGCCAGGAAGTTTCCAATCACTAGAAAATCCAAAGTCATTGCTTTCCATTGATTGGAGACATTTTGTATGCATTTCTTTTCTTTTCTTATCCAATTAAGTATAGTGCCAGGGACGATGTGTTTTTGAATTAGGATCTGTCTCCACAATTTGTCTTTTGTGATAAAATTCCAAAGAGATGTTGTAGCTAGTGAAAAAAAAACCAGGTAAATATCCTTCAAGCCTGTTATAACCCTAATTTGCACCAGACATGCTTACCTGGCATCAGACCATCTCATATTCCTTCTTTGCCAAGCCACTACTGAACATCTCTTCTAAAAAACTCCATTTTTAAAGGTACACGCTAGCTGACCCACTACAGCCCGCGTGTATCTACAATGTCCACGCTAGCTGACCCACTACAGCCCGCGTGGACCTACAAAAGCACGAAAAAAGAAAATTTGTTGACGGAACACACAGCTTTGGGTAAGTTAACTAAACCTTTCGACCATGCATGGCCAGTCATTCGACTAAATACCTAGCTCCTTCTAGCCTATAAAAGGAGTAGGGTCCCATTTGAAAGGAGGAAAATCATAGTAAAGAAACTATACCCAATTGAGCATTCCCTTTGTCCCAACCTTTAGCCATCATTGTGCAAAGAGAAGTATAGAGCAAAGCAGTTGGAGGACAGTTGAAAAGGAGCCCAGGACCAGTTTCGAGGAGCAGTGCCGACCACATATTGTAAGTTTACTCTTGTGAAGATTAATACAAAAAGGAATACTTTTCCCATCCTGCCATATCATGTGTTCAAGTGGAATGTTTATTTCATGATATTGTCACAACTAACCCAACAATCAGTATATGAAATGCATGTTCGCAACTTTTTGTTTGTTCATGTGTGAATGCAGGTCATCTTTGGTAGGAGGCTTGCAATCAAAGAGCGAGTGAAAGCAAAGTGATCGACATGAAACGAAGGACTTAAGATAGAGTTACCGAATCTTATTTACACCTTTGTATTGCATGATTGTGGGGTATTGTGTTGGGAGAATAGGAAAGAGTAGAGGCCTTTGAAATGGTCATTTTCTGCATGCATGATTAGATCCCTTAAATGCTAAGTCCGTAGGAGGGATTCCCACCTACAACAGAATTGGCGACCATACTGGGGATCTCTAGGGTTTCTGGGAATATTTTTCTTGGGTATTTAAAAAAAAAAATCGGTTTCATTCCTTATTTTTAAAGTTTCTGCAAAAGTCTGAGCTAATAGAGATTCTGGTCTTCCATACTAGTTATCTTCATTTCTTTGCTTCGATGCATTTTTTTTATGGGACCCACAGAGGTACACGCGGCCTGTATAAGGCCTGCACGCATGTACCCGTGCCCTACCTTCACACAGCCCGCGTGTACACGCTAGCTGATGAAGTGTCAGTCGCGTGTATGATTTCAGGAGATTTCTTTTAGAGAGGTAGTCATCCTCTCCCCTGTCAGAAGTGATCCTTCTCAGGGGTTTTCTGGAACTCATTCTGGGCTCTGTGTTTGTAGTTTTATAGCTTAGGTTCCACCTCATATTGGTTTTTTTCTATGAAATTTTCCTTGAATTGTTTTCTTTTTTCTGACAAAGTAAGTTTCTGAGTCTTCAAGAGATTCTAGTTTTCAATACCAGTAGTCTCTGCCAGTGCTTGATTGCTTGCCTTTTCATTTTTGAAGAGTTTCAAAAGTACACGCGCCTGCATAAGGTCTGCACGCATGTACACACGCCCTGACTTTACACAGCTCACGTGCACACGCTGGCTATTGAATTGTCAGCAACGTGCCTGTGGAGAATTTTTTTTGTTTAAGGAGAGGCAGTCATCCTTTTCTTTGTCAAGAGTTTATACCTCTCAGGATTTTTGGTCTCTGTCATAGCGGTCAGTAACTTAGGTTTGATCACAACAATAGCTTTCTTTTTCATTAAGAAGTTTTCCTAAATTTTTTCCTTTTGTAGGGTTTTTAGACAAGTGTGAGAGTCCATTTTAATCTGCTTGTGTGTTATTTTTAAAGTGACTCTTTGCGATCTGCGCTTAGGCCAGAAGTTTTCTTGGTCTTTACTTGTCAGTATTTTTCCTTTTTTGCTTTGTGAGCATTCAAATAAAAAAAAATCTTTTATTTCTTTGTTTGGTTAAATAGTTGTTGGTGTGCATTAGTAACCAGGAGAATTCTTTGTTTTCATAAGTTCTTGATGGTTACTTAGACGATAAGTAGCTCGTAGTCGAGTGAAATTCTGTTTTGAGTTTGCTGTTCAAAGATCTTAGGAAATTTTATTTTTAAAAGTTGGTTAGAGAATTTAAAAGAACAAATCTGAATTTGTCAAGAAGAAGTTATTTTGTTTCCAGCTTTTTGTTTATCTTTTTTTTCATCTCTCAAAACATCACTAGTTTCACTTTCATAACCTTTGACTTAAGACAAGCCATAAAAATTAATGCTAAATCTAAAATTAATTAGACTTTTTATGTTTGTAGGGTCAACCAACTAGTTTAGGGTTAGGGCCTTGAATTAGGTTGGAGAGGAAACTCTTCAAGGCCATTAAATCAAACATTAGAGTCTGAGTTAGGGAGTGTCCAAGTCCAGTATCGTGAAAGTTATCCGGGACCCGCCTCCAACACAGGGGCTAAACACGAGGTCGCGTGTGGAAAGGTAGCGGAGATAACCCCTCCAAAACCGGACCAATTGTAGTGAAGAACACATATAGAGGGTTTGTCTTGGGATTCCATTGATTGCATTTGCCATGGAGCTTCGTGGGTCTCGAATCCGTTCGAGGTCCTCAGTTGTCTTTCAGACCACTTGCTTTCGATACCCTTGACAGGTTTCGGGCTTGATACCTTGCTCATTGTGGTCTACCCGACTGTCCACTGTACTCGCCTGGTGACTGTTCGCGCATTGGCAACCTAGTTGCCTATCTTTTTTAGTGACATACGCAGGTGACTGCGGGGGTATACTGCGGTACCTAGGACATACATCGGGCCACGCTTTGTAGAGTATACCCGGAAGGTGCTTCCGTTTTTTAGGTGCACTTGCACTGGTAAGTTGCTCTAGTGTTGGTTGTTGTAACTGTTCTTCCAACTAGTTTAGTGTTTTCTTGTTTTATCTTGTAAGGACTTTTTCTAGTGTGTGTTGATTTTTGTTGAACGAGTAGAAAGCCCTAGCATGTCGTTGATCTTCTCACACAGTGGAGGATCAAGAGCTCCGCCGGTCACAAAGGTTTTTGGCCCTGCCACCGGTTACACTGGAGCCACCCCCGCCACCTCTAAGGTGAAAACTGGACCAACAAGGGTTGTTTGAAGTGACCGGGTCACAGGAAACCACACCTGACCAACCTCTATTAGAGGACCTTTCGACACCTTTAAAGTGGGCAGTAATGGAAGCAAATGCTGTCTCTTCTTCTGGGAATCCTAATATTCCCACCACGGTTGTCGTCACCGGGGGTATTCTACCTTCGAACCCACCATCGTCGGTCTGGACCACCATGGTCTCAACCGCCTCTACCTTGAGCAGTGGTCCAAGTCCGTCAATGGCAACGGCTACTGCTCCCTTCACCCAGAGTGCGACATGTCCTCCATTTTCATATGGGATGCCTAGCTCAGGTACAAGTCCTGTACTTTCCTTCTCCACTTTATAGACCTTAGGTCTAGGGGTAGGGAGTTCTAACACTCCTCTGCAAGGATCCATGGGAGGCCCTTCCACCTCCTATAACGCTTTCCCTTATGGGGGAGGTCATATACCTCCTTCGTTCCCTTCGCTCGGTGGAACTCACTAGCATTCCACCGAGCCGAACATACTCAATAATTCGTTTGGAGTTGGGAGTCAAGGACTACCTTCTCATAATATGCCGGTAGGTTCGACACCATTTTCTTTGTTTGGAGCATTTGGTAATAACGCTTTCTCATCGACTGCTTTCTCGATTGGGGGCAACCCTAGTTATGGCCAACCTAATCCTATGCAGGGTACTATTCCTGCACAGGGGGCAAATCCAGGAACTTCTTCCTCATTAGGACCTTGGAATTCTTGGCAAGGATCAGTTCCCTCATCAAGAATGTCGATCTGGGGCAATTCTTTTCACAACCAATGGAACCTCGGGAAAGGTGCAGTACCTATGCCCATGGGATCGACATGGGGCAACCCTTCCCAAAGTCCTCCGAATGTAATGCACGCCCAACCATCTACGTCCTATTTCGGGAATCAATCGATGATGTCTCCTCAAACGCAAAATCCGTACGCTGGTCATGGCCATGGTTTTTACCAGAACCCCGGCCAACAACCCAACTTTTCCTGGCAACCTGGTGCCAGTCAAACTCCAGGCCCCTTTTTCCATGGTTATCACCAACAACCCAAACTACCTTTCCTAGCAACCTTGCATTTGCCAGACTTAACAAGATTGTTGAACGACCCTATCTGTCATGATCCGCGTTGGCCCCCTATGCCGACAAAGTTGCCTTCGGACATCCCAAAGTTCGAAGCCAAGCCTAACAAAGATCCAGGCGATCATGTGACTACTTTCCACATTTGGTGTTTATCCAATTCGTTGAAAGACGACTTCGTACAGTTGCGACTGTTTCAACGTACTCTCATTGGCAGTGCTACGAAATGGTAGATTGAGCTCGACCGCTCAAGATACTCTTCCTTCGGCGAATTGGCAATGGCTTTCCTAAACCATTTCCAATTACCTGTGAGATATGACGCTGGCACAGAATTGTTGGCCAATTTCGAACAGACAAAAGCGGACCATATCTCTGATCACATCCGAGAGTGGAGACGTCGGAAGAGTTTGATTAAGGTGCCAGTCCCACCAGCATTCTTGCTAGAGTGGTTCCTTAAGTCTTTGGTCCAACAATTATCCAAAGACGTCGCAACGTCGGGAGTGTTTTCCGAAGAAGATGCAATCATGAGAGCTCAACAACTTGAGCTAATCTATTCTCAGTCTGGTCTATTGTACGAGATCTTGCCAGATGCGCCATGGTCAATACTTGATCAAACCAGACAGCGAGCTGGACCACATGCTGATGGTATTGTTGGTTCAACACAAACCAAGCCCGCTGAACAACTGACGAAACAATTGCAGCAATTGTCTATCCAGCATACAGCGGCCAGCCAGACTACTGTTTCGGTTGCTCCCCCTACCCAAACGTCGGATGTACACAATGTGCAATCGAAAAATCTGAAGGCCACCCAACAGCCTAATGGAAATAAAAAACAACGTAAGAAGGGTAAGGGGGATAAGAAACCCACTAATAATGTTGGCGGGGGAAACACCGAAAAAAGGAAGTCGAGGTATCCATGTAATTTGTGTGCGGAGGACCACCTGACTCACCAATGCCCTCGGCGTGCAGAGGCCCAAAAGTTATTATCACATCAACAACCAACTGTGTTAACAAACCCTTTTCAACATGGCCAAAATCTAACTCAAGCCTCTACAAACGCGGAAGGGGGCAGCCAAGGACCCCCTCCGTCTTCAAACAATCCTACATCCGCAAATGTGTATATGATGAAAGGTGATGCCTATATATCGACTAGAGCACATGATTACAGCAAGCCAACCATCTCTGAGAAAGGTAAAGAAGCTGAAACCCCATCTCTTCCTCTCCAGATCGAGAAGACGTTGGGCAAAACGATGACACACATCCCAAAAGGTGCGTTTAAGAAAGCTTCTCACAACCCAAACTCAAGGGCCACCCAGAACTACTCTGTGGTGGAGGATTTGTCTCAAACCCCTTGTGCGATGTCTGCTTTGGAAGTCCTCCAAAGCTGCCCTTCTCAGAGAAATGCTCTGTTAGCCGTGTTATCCCTGATTTCTAGGGATAACTAGGAGATCATGTCTCGAGGCCCACAGGTCCTAGACATGGAGTGCCGAGAGTAGGATTGACCTGAGCATGGCCCTGGAGGGCCCATCTTTCTTCTCTTTCATCAGAGTTGTTCTGTCAGCAACAACAACACCCATCACCTTCAGTTTGGACTTGTATCGGAGAAGACTCTTGCTCCATGAGGTAATTGGTCCAGGTATCATGGTATGTGTCATATTTGATCATTATAACCTTCAGATATATGCATCAAATTCCTTTTATTTCTAACGACTGCTTGGATCTTACATTAACCCGCTTGACCAGGGTTGGGGGGATTGACAGGGTACCCTAGCAAGCTTGTACCCATAGGTTTTGGTTTTCCACCAGGGGGAATTTTGAAGGGCCATCGTCCGCTCCCATCATATCATCACTCTTACATCTTATCTCCCACTCATCTGCCCCATTCCCTTAGTTCGGACATTAGGATGATCTGTTTGCAGGGTTACACCTTATCTCGTGGGAAGAAGGGGCTAAAGGCCCAGAAGGTAAAAGCAGCTGGTAAAAGATAAAAGCCATAAAAAATGAAACCTAGAGATGCTTCGCCCAGGGATCCCCGA
>ML792270.1:326908-350021 GCA_009831015.1 Picea engelmannii | reverse complement strand
GCCCTAGTTTGGGTATTTGATCTTTTAAAGGAGGCACACTTGTTGATGGAAGGCTTTTCTTGGCATATTTTGGCATTTCTCTTGAGGAAGGTTTACAACTAGGGTTTGCACATGCTTTTCTTCATGATATGTAAGTGTTTTTCTTGCAAAAATTCTTGATTGAATGGTTGTAGGTTAGTATTCTTGAATTTACTTATAAATTTGTTGATTTTAAAACCCTAGGTGACAAGCACACAAGTAGGTCTTTGTCATATGTCCCCTTAGAGAGAATTTTTTCAGCCATTGAAGAAGGAAGAAAGAGCCTAGCCTTTGCTACACTCTTCTTACTTCTTCCCTTAAGCTAGCTTTGATTTTAAAGGTTAAAAGGAGGGTGACGTCCTAGACCTAGCTTATCTACACCTAGGGCTGTCCATCTTTTAGGGTTTTAGTGATAGAGCCTTGCCATTGCAACACTCTCCCTCATTGAATCCTCTTGTTTTCAATCTTTTCCTTTGCTAGTCGTTTTGCCAAGTTTGACCTAAAGAAGGAGGAAAGAGCACGAGGCCTTTCTTAAGAAACACCGAAGTGAGCCTCTTTCCCCCAGGGTTTTGATTCTAGGGCCCTGCCATTGCAGCACTTTAGAACCCTTCCCTCTTGTCTTTAGCCTATTGCTCCTTCAACTTTGCGTCCTCTCCTTGAATGACTCCATATACCCTTAGGCACTGATCTTAGACACACAACGTTGAAGTCCTAGTGTCGAAAACAACTCTCAAAACTCTAAATTTTGAAACCCTAACTAACTAAACTAACCCTAACTAGGTTGACGTCATAGTTGGTTATCTCATCTTGACGCAACAAATATTGATAATAATCAATTGGATGATGGTCAAAGACATTTATTGAGTGAATGATTGATTGGATATATTGTTTGCTGCATCATCTCAATAGTTATTGGTGAATTGATATTTTTACATTGCTATATTGCCAAAACGTTGATCTCATTAATATCTGTTGTTTCATTGCTTATATAAAATTGTCGGATAGTCACATGAAGTACTAACCCTTTGAGTTATAGCTTGCATATATATATATATATATATTGTTGTTGTCTTGTTTTGGGCAGGTGTTTTCATTTGGGCATACACTTCATTTACTGGCTGATTAGTCGAACTTTCTAACCTTGGTGGTAACCTGTGAGGAGGAGCTTTCCCCTTGACTTTTATACTTTAACCTCTTCAAAACCCCAAGTTACTGGGGACGTCTCCCTTGGGTTAACCTCCCTAAATAGAAAGAACCTCCCCATTGAGGTGACATTGGGTGGGGAAGGTTCCTGTTTCGCCAGTTTGGCCTTTATATCCTTTAGCCTTTTTGACCTAGCTACAAACTGTGCGATAACATTTTGGCGCCGTTGCCGGGGAACACTGAGTCAACCTTCCTCAAACGACAAATCTTTTCGGTAAGACTTGCCTCAAAGACATTTTCTTACAAGCTTACCTAGCGACTCCACTAGTCTTTTATTCCCCTTTTCTTTGATAGTTTCAGGAAAACTATCTGGTGACTCCACAAACCAAAAGGAGATTCAATAACCCTCCTTTGTCTTTCAGAAGGAAGCCTCCCTTGAATTCACCTGTTGTCAAGTCACTCTTTGGAAAGATACTTCCTTTAGCAAACATGTCTAGCTCTCAGACCGCTACAACAAACCCAGTTAACAATCAAAGACAATGGTCATCTACCCTTTTCAAACCGTTAGACATGTCAGCCATACCAGGCCACCCTAGGCAAATGCCACCCAAGTACGAGAAGTGGTTGCCTAAATTTATTGGTACTGATGCTACCAATACCGAAGAGCATATGAGTAACTTTTGGGCATTCTTTCAGCTTCACCCCATCAATGATGATGCTGAAGACCTGGTCATGAAGTTATTCTCTGCTACTCTTTATGATGCCTCAAGGCGTTGGTATCTCAGCCTTCCTGATGGAAGCATCAAGACCATGGATAGAATTGAAGAGGCCTTTCTCAAAAGATGGAGTATCAAAGAAGACCCTAATATGCTGCTCACTCGACTAAATAGCCTTACCAAGTATGAAAATGAGTCCATTCGAGAATTTCACACCAGATTCGAGACATTGCTCCAAAGAATTCCCGCAAGCCATCACCCGAAAGATGATTACCTTGTTCATATTTATACTAGATCTTTCAATGGCCAACTAGGGTATCTTCTTAGAGATAAAAATCCCCAGTCTATTCAAGAAGCCCAAGAGCTCGCCACCAAGATAGAAGGGAACCTCCTTTCATCTAAGATTGAGCTCTTTGCTAACCCTAGGGGGAGAATAGATACCAAACAGAAAATAGTACACAATGTTGAACCTACTTCAGACCTCTGCGCCAGTATCAACAAATTACAAGCCTCCATGGATGGCATCATAAAAAATCAAGAAGAGATGATGAACCAGATTGTCAGACTTGAAAAATCCCAGATCCAAGCACCTAGGCCTCCGCTCAAAGGGTAGTTCCAGAAAGGGAATCAATTTTACAAACCAAAGAATGAAAATGAAGTCCCAAATACCTTGGCCCCTACGAATGTTGTGGATGAAAACCCTTGGTGCCTGGAGTGCAGTGAAGCACATTGGGAGCATGAATGTCCTTATAATGCTAGCCAACAACAAGTCAACAATTTGGATTGCTTCATGAACTTTCCTCAGATAAACATCACAGATATAGAACATCAACAAGCCTTGAGGGAAGCAACAAGAGCAACAAGGATGGCAATAATAAACAACTTGGACCAGGAATCACGAGAAAAGTTAAAGAAACAAGAAGTTCAGGTTTACAGAAGGAAGAATCCGAAACAACCTACTGTTGATCAGCCGAAACCCCCGCCTCTTGAGGTTATTCTTCCTAAAACATCCAAGACTAGTAAGGTTGACCTTAACTTTGACTTTGAAGGGGCTTTATCAAAGATGAACGTGAATGTTCCCTTGAGAGAAGCAATCAAGATCCCATCCATTAAAGAACGCTTTGATACTTTCTTTTCGGGATTAGCTGAACCTATGGACCCCCCTATTATGTTGCAAGATGATCATTTCAGGGTCCAGTATGGTGAAAACCCTCCCTTCTTCATGACTTTAACAATGAACAACAAATATCTTAACAATTGCATGTTAGATACAGGTGCTGGTGCTAATATGATGTCCCTTAAAGTCATGCAACAGATGGGTTTGAAGGTCACTAGGCCTTATAGGAATGTGTGTGGTTTCGAGTGTAAAGCAATACCCACACATGGGGTGGTTGAAAATGTTCAAGTGCACTTAAAGGAATACCCCGAGAAGACAGTCCACATAGATATTATAGTGGTTGATGTCCCAGATGTGTGAGGGATGTTATTATCCAGAAAGTTTGGTGCAATGATAGGCGGCTCCCTTGATATGGACCTCACCTTCTTACAGTTACCTTTGAAAGATGGAACGACGGGACGTCTACTCAATGTACCAATAACTGGGAATCATGTACAAGATATTGTTCCTCCCATAAGTGATGGTAAAGCGCAGAGTGATATGATACAAACTCTTCAAGAATACTCTCCTGAAGACATGCCCTTTGCAACGAAAGAAGACTTTGATCAGATCGAATGGCCCAAGAAAGAAGAATACCAACAACTCCTAGATGAATTCAAGAACAAAGAAGTTGGGACGGTGAAGATATTAAAAAAGAAAAAGGATGAAGATGAGGTACAAATCTGCCCGTCCCAACAAGAAGTTTTTATAGTAGAAGCCCACCCACCTCCCTCAGTACAATACACCAGGGTTGTTCAAGGAACGACCAAATACAAAGTCAGAAAGTATAAGGAGGGAGATATGGTATGGATGTGGTACACTCAGAAAGGAGAGCCCTAACAATTCTGAGTGTACCCTAAGAAGAGTCCTAGGCTCTCCTAAGGATGGCTGTGGGAGATATGGTATGGATGTGGTACTTGGATGTGGTACACTCAGAATGGATGAGGTAAATGTAATGATGTGGAGGTGATATGAAGGTGATATGAAGGTGATATGGAAGTAATTGTGAAGGTTTTAGTGAATTAATGGAGTGAGAATAGGGACTATTTTGAAACCCTACAAGGCACCCACAGGTAATATCACCCCTGTCTTTCACTCTACTCGTATGTCTGGACATCCCTTGACCACATCACCTCATGTTACATGGCTTGGATGATATCTTCTAGAAACTTTCCTTCTCTTATGGATGCTGGCCCAATAGGTCATTTTGTCTTTTTCTTCGGCTTTGTATAGTAGGTCATTGTAATGTCTTTGAGCTATTGGATGATATATCAGGGGTTTTATGCATGCATTTGATAAAATTAATGATGAAATGTGATTGACATTGCTATAATCCCTGTGATTAATGAGCCCACGAAGGGCAAAGTTTTTGATGTGCAGGACCATACCCAACAGATAGGTACCAGTTGGACCGGTACACATGGGGAGATGATTAGTTCAGACCTCCATGGGGCTGAAGAGCCCATCAGATGGTTGCTGGGACCCCGTCAGGGGCAGAGACAAGACAGTGATTGGATGACCCTTTGCACATGAGAAGAAGAAGAATGTTCCACCCAGGACACTTTGGTTGAGCCCAACCCAGGGGGGTTGACCCACTTCAGATGGAGTGTTTTCCTTTTGATGGCCAAGACGTCACCCAGGAGGCTTGGACGTCATCTTGAGCGTGTGGTTGTCTGATAGGATGGCTGGCACGTGTGGCAGCTTGGAGGAGCCCTAAAAGGGCTAACGTCTGACTTCTGGATGCTGGATTAGCCCCAAAAGGGCCTGACGTCTCCCTCAGAGGGGCTTGACGTCTCACTTTTTGATCATTTATGTCATTTACTTAGCAGTTAATGTAAAAACAGTATTATTTTGGTTATTAGCCTTGTTGGCTATTTTTAATGACCTAATTTAAATTAAAGGTCATGAGATGCTATATATTGAGGATGTTTTTCCCTCATTTGAACATAACACAACAACTCACACTTGTGAGGTCTGATTTTTGCGCCCTAGTTTGGGTATTTGATCTTTTAAAGGAGGCGCACTTGTTGATGGAAGGATTTTCTTGGCATATTTTGGCATTTCTCTTGAGGAAGGTTTACAACTAGGGTTTGCACATGCTTTTCTTCATGATATGTAAGTGTTTTTCCTGCAAAACTTCTTGATTGAATGGTTGTAGGTTAGTATTCTTGCATTTGCTTATAAATTTGCTGATTTTAAAATCCTAGGTGACAAGCACACAAGTAGGTCCTTGTCATATGTCCCCTTAGAGAGAATTTTTTCAGCCATTGAAGAATGAAGAAAGAGCCTAGCCTTTGCTACACTCTTCTTACTTCTTCCCTTAAGCTAGCTTTGATTTTAAAGGTTAAAAGGAGGGTGACGTCCTAGGCCTAGCTTATCTACACCTAGGGCTGTCCATCTTTTTGGGTTTTAGTGATAGAGCCTTGCCATTGCAACACTCTCCCTCATTGAATCCTCTTGTTTTCAATCTTTTCCTTTGCTAGCCGTTTTTCCAAGTTTGACCTAAAGAAGGAGGAAAGAGCACGAGGCCTTGCTTAAGCAACACCGAAGTGAGCCTCTTTCCCCTAGGGTGTTGATTCTAGGGCCCTGCCATTGCAACACTTTAGAACCCTTCCCTCTTGTCTTTAGCCTATTTCTCCTTCAACTTTGCGTTCTCTCCTTGAATGACTCCATATACCCTTGGGCACTGATCTTAGACACACAACGTTGAAGTCCTAGTGTCCAAAACAACTCTCAAAACTCTGAATTTTGAAACCCTAACTAACTAAACTAACCCTAATTAGGCTGACGTCATGGTTGGTTATCTCATCTTGACGCAACAAATATTGATAATAAGCAATTGGATGATGGTCAAAGGCATTTATTGAGTGAATGATTGATTGGATATATTGTTTGCTGCATCATCTCAATAGTTATTGGTGAATTGATATTTTTGCATTGCTATATTGCCAAAACGTTGATCTCATTAATATCTGTTGTTTCATTGCTTATATAAAATTGTCGGATAGTCACATGAAGTACTAACCCTTTGAGTTACAACCTGCATATATATATATATATATATTGTTGTTGTTGTCTTGTTTCGGGTAGGTGTTTTCATTTGGGCATACACTTCATTTATTGGCTGATTAGCCGGACTTTCTGACCTTGGTGGTAACCTGTGAGGAGGAGCTTTTCCCTTGACTTTTATACTTTAACCTCTTCAAAACCCTAGGTTACCGGGGACGTCTCCCTTGGGTTAACCTCCCTAAATAGAAAGAACCTCCCCATTGAGGTGACATTGGGTGGGGAAGGTTCCTGTTTCGCCAGTTTGGCCTTTATCCTTTAGCCTTTTTGACCTAGCTACAAACTGTGCGATAACAAGCCGCTTTAGGATCCGTCGAGACTTGTAATCCGGGTATGATCATGCTTGATACGACCGACTTAAAACCTCGTCTCCCTTACCACGTAGCATTCCATATAGTAGTGGCTTACACCACGAAAACTTTTAATTAGAACATTTTCCGCACAGTGGTTGATGAGGGTGCCTCAACATGTGTAATGTCTTTGGTGTGTTGGAAGGCCATTGGCCAACCCGTTTTGTCTCCGTCACCTACTCCTCTTATCGCTTTCGACGGTCATTCATTCCGACCACATGGCATTATCCCTTCTTTTCCCGTGCAGTTAGGAGGGAAAACTGTGTGTGTCGAGGTTGAAGTGGTCGACGCATCTCGACTACAATATCTTGTTAGGAAGGAGTTGGACCTATGATATGCAAGCAGTAGTCGCTACAGTTTTTCAGGTCTTGTTGTTTCCACATGAGGGTTGGATTGTGACCATTGTTCGGTTGTCTTTCTCCCGTCCTGACCCTTCATTGAGGGCATTCGCGGTCCCAATGATTGATAACCCTCAACCCGACGTCGTCAACATAGGGGTTGGTTTGTGCCCACCTTTGATGGGCACTTTCGATTACCCACCTCCTCAAGGCGATGTGAAGTTCATATTTGACCACCATAAGGTTGAGGTGTTCCAAGTTTCGTCGTTTCGCACGACTTACTTCAACGATTCGTGGATTCTTCCTCCCCCATCGACCATGATGGAAGGGACAGGGAACCATGGTATGTCCATGCCCTTGTCCGCGGCAGAAGTAGCGTACTCTTTAGTCTAGCAAGATTCCGTCGACCCCGATCCAACTCCCGCACAAGAGTTAGATCCGATTCTAGAGCCTCTTTGGGCTCAAGGTCCCCTCGCTGATACAGATTTTTTAGACGTAGTCTTGCCCTCAGACGAAGTGATTATCGAAGCAATGACTAGTCCGAACAAACCCTGTGATGATCTCCATCATAAATCTTACTTCCTCCCAGAATTACGAAGATTTGAGGCAGGGGAATTCACTTTGACTATGACTGGAGACAAGTCTTGTCCTATCAACCCCTTGGCTACACACGTTTACGCCGAAGGAAATATGGCAACCATCGCTGAAACGATTCCTATAGATATCTCTAGAACCCCTGGCGTCATGGAAATTGTCTTTGTCAGATCAGATTGCTCCCCCGAGACGATGTCAGGCATCGACCCACGAAGTGTCGAGCACGAGCAATATTTGTTGTTTTTCAAGCTCCCTTTGAAATCCGAAAGCAACATCTGGCGAGACTGCATTTATGTTTTTTGATCTCATCCGTATTAACTGAGAAAAACAAACAATGACGGGTCTTCTTTTAAGCACTTTTTCAGACCCTCTAAACATGAAAAGATTGCCGAGCAATCTTGTTGACCTTCACGCTCGTTAAGATGAAATTTGAAGGCACGTCTGTCCGATGGTAGTTTACCCCTTTTTCGGTCCGGATGGTCAATTGTACGAACAAAGATATACTCTAGAGGCCTCGGTTCTCCAGAAGAGTATTCTCAGATATAATTTTAACCCCTTTTCGGGTCTGAGAGACTAAATTTATGAAAAAGGAACCCCCATGGAGTCCATAGTTAAGCTCTTTTCAGACTCCCTAAAATTGAAAAGATTGTCGAGTGACCTTACTCTTTCACACTCGTTAAACTGGTCCAGAAGAACATTCCTGATGGAGTCCATAGTTAAGCTTTTTTCAGATTCCTTAAAAATGAAAAAATTGCCGAGTGATCTTGTTTTTATCACACTCATTAAAATGGTTTTGAATAGACGTCTTTTCGGTGCTAATTTACCCCTTTTTCGAACCGACTATACTACCTTCGAAAAAGGTACCATAGTGGAGTCTCCTTTTACGTTTTTTCAGACTCTCTAAACATGAAAAACGCCCGAGCTTACCTTCTCTGGGCTTGTTAAAATTACATTGAAGGACGTTACCATTGTGTGTTTTGTTAACTGCATTTGCATACCTGCGTCTTTGGTCTAAATGCTAGCTCCATGTTTCTCTCAAAGGAACCATCTGAAGCATGCCTTATACGCAATCCCTGTAGCACTTTGCCTCTGCGTCTTGACACCTTTGGCCCCTGGAGGATTTTTCCCGAGTGTTCTTTTCCTGCATATGTCCCTTTTCCCTGAGCATCCCTGTGTCCCGTGCGCTTGGAACTAGTATGTTTGCGACACTTGATCCTCCTTTGTAACGTAGCATTCTTTTATTCTTTTTCGGGCTTTCCAAAATTATTGAAAAAAGACAAAAAAAAAAATCAAATATACCCCAAAGAGAGGAAGGGGAAAGTATTTTCTTTTTATTTGGCAGCACAATGAGTCGCCCTTGGACAAAGCACATCCTTACGTTTGTTCGTCAGGCTTTGAGATTTAATATGACCTTAGGAATTTATTCTCGCTACATAGAGTTGTATCCTCCTCTGTTTGGTTATTCTTCCAAACATATGGAGAGTTTGCGTTGCCTCCTGCATCGTGAACTTATGTCAATGCCATTCTGGCTAAGTCTCATAATTTGTCGTGCTATTGTCCAAGGGAAGTTTCTACCAAGCCTGAGCCGGCCCCTCTGCAGTTTGTCTCTTGCCCTCATGCACGACCACCCCGAAAGTCCAATAAAGTCTTTGTTCAAAATCAATGAAGCCTTCAGTCTGATCATCAAGATTCTCTAGTCCATGCCCGACAAGTCATCGAAGACCTCTAGGTAGTGAATTCGTACACTCATATTACACTCCTACCCGAGTTTTGAAGATTTTGAAGTTGTTGCTCGAGCTCTGAAGACCTCATCTCCAACCATCAGGCCTTATCAACTTCTAGAAGATGGATACTATAGATGTATCTCTTTTTTGATTTCGAGATGTAGCTCCGATGTGTATTGCTCGCGGCTACACTTTATATAGTTATATGACATGGATCTACAGTGTATTTGATTGGTAGCCATGTTTTTATTTCATCCCAAGCATGGGTATGCCCGCCTCGGTGAGACAATTGTTATTTTGCAGATGGCACCTCTCGATTTCTGATCCCTGGGCTCACTTGTTTGGAACGTTGGTGAAGATTGATAATGTATTTCGGCCATCATATGCTCTTCTGACCTCACACATTAGGGGGCATATGTTATAACCCTAATTTGCACCAGACATGCTTACCTGGCATCAGGCCATCTCATATTCTTTCTTTGCCAAGCCACTACTAAACAACTCTTCTAAAAAACTCCATTTTTAAAGGTACACGCTAGCTGACCCACTACAACCCGCGTGTATCTACAGTGTCCACGCTAGCTGACCCACTACAACCTGCGTGGACCTACAGAAACACGAAAAAAGGAAAGTTGCTGACGAAACACACAGCTTTGGGTAAGTTAACTAAACCTTTCGGCCATGCATGGCCAGTCATTCGACTAAATACCTATCTCCTTCTAGCCTATAAAAGAAGGGGTAGGGGTCCCATTTGAAAGGAGGAAAATCATAGTAAAGAAACTATACCCAATTGAGTATTCCCTTTGTCCCAACCTTTAGCCATCCTTGTGCAAAGAGAAGTATAGAGCAAAGCAGTTGGAGGACAGTTGAAGAGGAGCCCAGGAGTAGTTTCGAGGAGCAGTGCCGACCACATATTGTAAGTTTACTCTTGTAAAGATTAATACAAAAATGAATACTTTTCCCATCCCGCCATATCATGTGTTCAAGTGGAATGTTTATTTCATGATATTGTCACAACTAACCCAACAATCAGTATATGAAATGCATGTTCGCAGCTTTTTGTTTGTTCATGTGTGAATGCAGGTCAACTTTGGGAGGAGGCTTGCAATCAAAGAGCGAGTGAAAGCAAAGGGATCGACATCAAACGAAGGACTTAAGGTAGAGTTACCGAATCTCATTTACACCTTTGTATTGCATGAATGTGGGGTATTGTGTTGGGAGAATAGGAAAGAGTAGAGGCCTTTGAAATGGACATTTTCTGCATGCATGATTAGAGCCCTTAAATTCTAAGTCCATAGGAGGGATTCCCACCCACAACAAAGCCCCAACCTCCTACGACCTTCATAACAACAAGCTTTCTCTAATTTATCCATTGGGTATTGTTATCACATGATTTGTACTTGTGTAAAGCCATCCACAAGATCCCAATCTTGTGTAACAATTATAAGTGTCTACTATTGTCACGTAAGTAGAGACTTCCCTCGTTTTAGTGATGGAAGGAGGTTCACCACAAGGGAGGCTTCCTTGGTGGCTTCAAGGGATCAAATTTCAAGATTAGTCGAGCCTACAACCCCCCATCTTGGTCACCTAATGGTTAGGTCTAGGTCTAGGAGAGGAAATGAAAGGAATGAGGTAATTATTTCACCTGTACGAGAAATAATCAATTTGAAGCGTAATATAGACAATTACAAAGTTATAAAACTCAAAGATGATCTCTTAGACACTAAATGATTAATAAATACAATGGTTGTTGCAAATTACAACAACAAACAATGGTACATCAACACTTAATATTTTGCAACAACAAGAAGAAATAACACTCAGAAATGTAGCAATTTAGCATGAAAAACAAGCATTTAACATGTACAATATTTATCCAATTGCTAGATGCAATTTTCGAGTATCTTAAGCCATTTTCCAAAGTGTGTATGCAACAATTTAATATAAAAATCGGTGCTTGTAGAAAACTTTTGTAACAACAACAATAAATAACATTTGTTTTCTAAAGTTAGGGTTAGGGAAGTTAGTAGGATTGTTGAGAAAGAAAGAATATTGATTATAAATGCTACTTTCACCACAAGAACAACTCTAAACTAGTGTCGTTGTCTTCTAGGGCTTATGGAGTCAAGCATGCATAACCTTGAATATTGAACAAGGTGAACTAGAAAAGTGAGATCTAAACCCTAGGGTGCAAACACTCTTGGGCTTTAGGACTAGACCTTTCAAGAAAATGATTCCTAGGGTGAAAACACTCGTGGGCCCTAGGTGTCGTTTTCCTTCTTCTAATTCCACTAGGTCAAGGATCAAAGACTAAGATTAAAACCCTAAGGGGAAAACACTTTTGGGCCTTAGGTTCTTAACCCTAGCAAATAATGCTTTGACAAAACTTGGAAAACAAAATTTGTGAAGGAGAGAAACACTTATGTCTCCTTCCTAGGGTTTCAACAAGACAAAGTAACATGCAACAAGATAGTAATTAACACTTTAAACTTTAACAAGGACATGAAACTGCAGAAATTACTTACTTCTTCAAGTTGCTAGTCTAGACAAAACTCTAGTTGCAGCAATACATCATCCAAGAAAGAAAGTAACATCCACAAGATCCTTCTCCAAAGATAGCGCATGAGATCCAAGAGACAATGGGAGAGAATATAGAACTTTTCTAGAGTTGCCCCATGATGCAGACCCCCTATTCCTCCTAAGAGCTGCACGACCTCCCGGTCAGGATCTTCTGATTCTGGAGCCGAAATGGCTCTTCTGGTTCCGAACTGGAATCCTTTGGACGAATACACATGTCCCTTACGAATGCTTAGTTGGATTTTTCGGGCGCCAAGCGTGAGCTCCCCACAACGCACGACCAAGCGTTGTGACCAAGTGCCAAGTCGAAAAGGCGTTTATCGGGGATCGAGACTTCACGGGTCAAGTGTCCCGTCTTCTGGCCTCTCGAACTCCCGGTAGCTAGAATGTCGAAATGGCCCAGTGCTCGCTCCTTCGAGATTTCACGTTTTGCAAAATCTGGATGCAAGGGATATCCTCGCTCCTTAAGGTCTCCGGTCGCCGAAAAGCCGAAATACCCAGTGCCTGTTCCTTTTCGGGATTTCACGTTTCGCGAAATCAAGATGCAAGGAGTGTCCTTGCTCCTTGGAGTTTCCGGTCGCCAAAAAGCCGAAATGCCGAAATGCCTGGTGTCTGTCGATTTCGGGATTTCACGTTTTGCGAAATCAGGATACAAGGAGTATCACTGCTCCTTGGAGTCTCCGGTCACTGAAAAGCTGAAATGCCGAATGCCGAAATGCCGAAATGTTTTGACATTCGATCAACGACTCACAATAATTCCTGTGATCGACGGCTCACGTCGAATCGCGATTTCGTTATTTCGCGATTCATGGTTCTGGGGGACAAAACCTCCATCCTTCCAAGTCCCGATACCCGAAGTCCCGAAATGAACGTCGAGAACCTCTCGCCACTAGCCTCCTCGCAGCTCTACCTGATCCAACGGCCTGCGGGGTTTCGATGTTCCTCCTCGAGGATCCTCCACCGTCCGTTCGGATCCCCGAACACTCCCCCTGGATCTATGCAAGGTTAAAGCCTGCGCTCCTCTTTTTCAATTGGACTGTCTACGGGAATTTCCACCACGATCCGACGCTCGACGACGTTCTTCCTTCTGAGCTTTACTCGATTTCGACTTAGAAGATTTCTAAGTCTGCGAAGAGTTGGTCTTCGATTCTTCCAGGGAATGAATTCCTGGACTTCGACAACACTTCCAAGGTGTTATCCCTTCTGAGCTATGTCTGGTTCAGACGTTGATAACTCAGATTCATGACGTTTTCTCCTTGGCTCGATGCACACCTTGCAGAGCTCCCGGTGAAGAGAAAACAATTGCCCAACGTTTCTCTCTAGTTCAATGCACACCTTGCAGAGCTCCTAATGAAGAGAAATAATTGAAACTGGAAAAACTCACCGTTCCATTCACTTGCTTATAAAACAGAAATTAACAGGAAAATACACATAGTCCAAGCACAACACATTTGGATCAATTTTCCATTCTGTTCTATTCATAAGTGCCCACTGGCTACATAAGACATACAAATTTCAGTAGTTCAAAAGCTGAGATCTTTCTGCTCACTCGTAGTTCTCTCACATATGAATTCTCTCTTCCTACTCCCCCCTGCTAACTGGGCTTACAAACTTTTTCATAACTCAAAATATCCTTAGGGTTTTCCCTGGCTACTTGCCTACTCTAAACCTTATCCTACGCTATCTTAGATCGGTCGCTTTCCAGAGCTGAAGTGGAACTTCTGCTTTGTTTTACAATTCCAAAAACTTGCTTCAAAGGGAAAACCCGACATCGGTTCAAGTGTGTCTCTGAAGGTGAATTTTGGCGCTGAGTGGAGGCGGATCCTGAAATCAGTTGAACTGCCATGTTGAAGTTCCGGGAGAACTCTCACGTGTTGAGTGGTCCCACCTCTGTGCGCTTGCCAACGATGCTCCTGCATCATACTCCCCTTGACAAAAATTCATGGACTCCTGTCCATGAGCTCCTCTACTGACCTCCCCTGCTTCTGGATAGCAGCTTCGTTTTCCCAACTGGCATCTTCTATTGGGCGTCCCTTCTATTTGACTAGATACTCAAAATGAGTCTTTTTCTTGGTCTTCTTGCCAATCTTGTGATCCAGAATCTTCTCCATCTGTAGCTTTTCTGCCACAGGCATCTGCTTCTCCCACTGGATCTTTCCTTTATCTTCTGTGTTGTCTTTCCTGTAAGGATACAGGTCTGAGACATTGAATATGGGTGAAATGCCCACACCATCTGGCAGCTCGATCTCATAGGCGTTTGCATCGAACTTCCTCAAGATCTTACAGGGTCCTATCTTCTTCATCTTCAATTTGTTATATGTTCCCCTAGGGAACCTTTCCTTCCCGAGATGTGCTAAAACCTGATCTCCCACTTCAAATTGAAGTTCCCTGAGATGCTGATCAACTCTGTGTTTGTATTTCTGGTTAGAACTTTGTAATTGTTCTTTGATCCGGCTATGGAGTTTCTGCATTTCAGTAGCAAAATCCTCTGCTCCAACGCTTCTGATCTCTCCCTGTTCCAAGTCTTTTAACTCAGATACTCCCCTGGGTTGCATTCCATAGAGTATTTGGAATGGACTCCTTCCAGTGCTCCTGTTTGGTGAGTCATTGTATGCAAATTCTGCTTGTGGCAGAATTTGATCCCACTGGTTAAGATGTTCAGTAACCAGACTTCTCAATAAATTTCCCAAACTTCTATTTACCACCTCAGTCTGCCCATCTGTCTGAGGGTGATAAGTTGAGCTGAAGGACAAATATGTCCCCATCTTCTTCCATAACGTTCTCCAAAAGTGACCAACAAACTTTGTGTCTTGGTCTGAGACAATGCTCCTGGGTAGACCGTGAAGTCTTACAACTTCTCTGAAAAAAAGATTTGCAACATGTGTTGCATCACTGGTCTTCTGGCATGGGATGAAATGTGACATCTTTGAAAACTTATCTACCACCACAAATATGGAATCGAATCCCCTTTGTGTTCTTGGCAATCCCAACACGAAATCCATGCTTATTGCATCCCAAGGCCTCTCTGGTATTGGCAATGGTTGATACAATCCAGTGTTTTGTCTTTTCCCCTTTGCATGTTGACAGATCCTACATCTGTTCACAAATTTTATCACCTCTGTTCTCATACTTGGCCAACAGTATGAGCTGCTCAACTGTGCAAACGTTTTATCGTGGCCGAAATGTCCAGCCAATCCTCCACTATGCTTCTCCTTCAGGAGATTGTCCCTCATTGAACATCTTGGTATGCACAATTGGTTTCCTTTGAACAACAATCCTTCCTTAACCATATACTCTATCCATTGACTTCTATCTCTCAGTACAGGGTTTGTACATGCTTCGTAGGCCTCCTTGAAATCTGTGTCATCACAATACATATCCTTAAGGTGTTCAAACCCCAAGGTCTTCACCTAGAATTCCTGCAGAATTAAACATCTCCTGCTTAATGCATCAACAACCTTGTTAGCATTCCCAACAATATGTTTTATGACAAAAGTAAAATTTTGCATAAATTCAACCCATTTTGCATGCCTCTGATTCAGTTTTTCTTGTCGGGTTATGAATTATAAAGCTTGGTTATCGCTATACAAGACAAACTCATTCGGGACAAGATAATGCCTCCATTTCTTCAATGCTTGAATGATGGCATAGAAATCCTTGTCATATGTGGAGTATTTCCTCTTAGTCTCATTCAGCTTCTCACTGAAGTAGGCAGTAGGTCTGTTATCTTGACTCAAGACAACTCCTATTGCAACTCCACTTGCATCACATCTTACCTGAAATGTCTTCCCAAAGTTCGGCAAGATCAAAATTGGTCGTTCTGTTATCTTCTCCTTCAGTATATTGAAGCTCCTTTCAGCCTCCTCTGTCCATTTAAAAGACTTGTGCCGCTTCTTTACTGTATCCATCATGGGCGTACAAATCCCACTGAAGTCTCTAATGAACTTTCTATAAAAACTTGCTAAACCATGAAAGCTCCTAAACCATGAAAGCTCCTTACCTCGACCTTGCTCTTTGGTGACAACCATTCTCTGATCGCTTTCACCTTCTCTGGATCCATCTTCAATTCATTCGAAGATATCACAAAACCCAAGTAAATTAGCTCTGTCTTCATAAAAGAGGACTTCTTCAGATTGATCAACATCTTCTCCTTCTGTAGCCTCCTCATCACTAGCGTTAGGTGCCTCAAATGCTCCTCGTTAGTCTTGCTGAAAATCAGTATATCGTCCAGATATACAACCACGAACTTGCCAATGAAATCTTTCAGAATTTCGTTCATCAGCCTCATAAAAGTGCTTGGGGCATTTGTTAAGCCAAATGGCACAACCAACCACTCATACAGGCCTTCATTCGTCTTAAAGGTTGTTTTCCATTCATCACCTTCTCTCATCCTGATATGGTGATATCCACTTTTCAGATCTATTTTAGAAAAGAAATTTGCTCCTCTTAAGCAATCCATTAAATCATCCATTCTCGGTAAAGGAAATCTATACCTGATGGTGATCTTGTTGATGGCTCTCGAGTCTGTACACATTCTCCATCCTCCATCTTTCTTTGGGCTTAACAAAGTTGGTACTGCGCACGGGCTCAAACTTTCTCTGACCAAACCCTTATCCAACAACTCTTGGACTTGGTTTCTCACCTCCTCATTCTCTCGAGGTGTTAATTTGTACGCTTCCTTGTTTGGCAGGCTTGCTCTTGGTATCAAGTCGATATGATGACTGATACTCCTGATGGGCGGCAATGAGTTTGGCAGCTCATCCACCACTATATCCACAAAATTATCCAGCATTTCCTGGACTTCTTTAGGTAAATCGTCCATTGATGTACTCATGAGGATGACTTTGGGATTCCTCACCACAACGAACTGCATCTCATGTTCTCCCCTGACTTCTTTCAGGAGTTCTTTCCCACTCATGAGAAGTATGCTTGTGTTGGCTTCCTCCTTTGCTCTCTTCTCCTCCATTGGCAGCAACATATGCATTCTACCATTCTTCTCCAATGTGTATGTATTTTTCCTCCCATCGTGAATGACATTTCTGTCATACTGCCATGGCCTTCCCAACAAAATGTGGCATACATCGATGGGAATTACATCACATGTGATTTCATCTTTATATCCTCCTATTTTAATTTCAACCAAGCATTGTTTAGTAATCATTACCTGGTGTCCTTTCTGCAGCCATGAGACTTTGTATGGCCTTGGATGTGCAGTTGTCTTCATCTCCAATTTCTCCACCATCTATGTGGACACTAGATTGTCAGTACTCCCACTATCAATGATCACCTTGCAGACTCTATCCTTGGTCTTGCAAGCTGTCCTAAAGAGATTGTTCCTCTGCACTGGCTTCTCAATTTCTGCCTCTGGTTTCAGGAGAACTTTTCTCAACATCAGGGATGCTCCATCCTCTGCTCCCTCTGCTTCAACATCTCTTCGCTTTGATTCTGAAATGTGAGCTTCTCCTCCTTCCTTCTTATTCTCGGGACATTCCCAAGACATGTGCCCTATCTTTCCACAATTATAGCACCTTACTCCTCCTCTACCTCTTCCTCTAGAAGAGTTTCTTCCACCACCCTGTCTTCCTCGTGAACTTCCTCCTCATTCCAAGTGATTGTGTGGTTTCTCATCCTCGTCCTTAGACTGATGTGCCCTGTCATGGTTACATCCCTTGCTCTTACTTGGGACCGAGCTTTTACCTCTTCCTCGCTGGTTCTTCTTTCTGGCCAGCTTCTCCTCTGCCTTCAAAGCAAACTGATAAGCATCCTCCACAGTCCTCACTGACATCATGCTCAACTCGTCCTGGACTTCATATCTCAAGCCATTTACATATTTGGCGACTTTTTCTTCGTCTCTCTCCCTTTGTCCAGTTCTGATGTTCAGCCTGTAGAACTCCTCGGTGTACTCCTTGACTATCATTTCTTTCTGTCTCAGGTTCTGTAGTTTTTTGAACAGATTGATCTGGTAGTCCTTGGGTTTGAACTTAGCCTTCAGTTTGGCTACCATCCTGTCCCAATTCTTTATCCTTTGTTTGCCTTTACTTCTCCTCTCATCCTGCAGTTCATCCCACCATAATGTTGCATGCCCTTTTAGCCTGGTGACTGCCTGCTTCACCTTCTTCTCCTCATTGACATCTTCATAGTCGAAGTGTTTTTCCATGGACCTTATCTAGTCCAGTAGTTCCTCAGCATCTAGATTCCCCTCATACATGGGAACCTCTATCTTAGCTCTGCCTCCCAATCTAGCAACTGCTCTCAACAACCGTTCTTCTGCAACATCCTCTCCTGCAGCTTCTTCAGCCTCAAATTCTTCACTTTCTGCATCACTAACATCCCCAACATCAGGTGCTCTTCTCTGTGTTGCTTCCATTGTCTCCATTCGAGCGTGAAGCTCTCGCACTTCCCTTTCTACAACATGGTTGCCTAAAGGCGGATCTCGTCTTCTTGGCGGCATGGTGTTGACTCCTGTCACACACAGAGTACAAATATGAGTTTTTCTGTCTCCTTCTTTTTCCTCCTTCGCCTGAAATCTACAGACGAAAAATGTGCTCTGATACCACCTGATGCAGACCCCCTATTCCTCCTAAGGGCTGCATGACCTCCCGGTCAGGATCTTCTGATTCTGGTGCCGAAATGGCTCTTCTTGTTCCGAACTGGAATCCTTCGGACGAATACACAGGTCCCTTACGAATGCTCAGTTGGCTTTTTCGGGCGCCAAGCGTGAGCTCCCCACAACACATGACCAAGGGCTGTGACCAAGTGCCAAGTCGAAAAGGAATTTATCGGGGAATGGAACTTCACGGGTCAAGTGTCTTGTCTTCTGGCCTCTCGAACTCCCGGTAGCCGGAATGTCGAAATGGCCCAGCGCTCACTCCTTCGGGATTTCATGTTTCACAAAATCTGGATGCAAGGGATATCCTCGCTCCTTAGGGTCTCCGGTCGTCGAAAAGCCGAAATACTCGGTGCCTGTTCCTTTTCGAGATTTTGCGTTTCACGAAATCAAGATGCAAGGAGTGTCCCTATCCTTGGAGTTTCCGATCGCCGAAAAGCCAAAATGTCCAAAGTTGATATGCTGAAATGCCTGGTGTCTGTCGATTTCGGGATTTCGCGTTTCGCGAAATCAGGATACAAGGAGTATCACTGCTCCTTGGAGTCTCCGGTCACCGAAAATCCGAAATGTCGAATGCCGAAACGCTGAAATGTTTTGACGTTCGATCAACGACTCACAATAATTCTTGTGATCGACGGCTCACGTCGAATCGCGATTTTGCTATTTCGCGATTCAGGGTTCTAGGGGAAAAAACCTTCGTCCTTCCAACTCCCGGTACCCAAAGTCCTGAAATGAACATCAAGAACCTCTCGCCGCTAGCCTCCTCGCAGCTCTACCTGATCCAATGACCTGCGGGGTTTCGATGTTCCTCCTCGAGGATCCTCCACTGTCCTTTCAGATCCCCGAACTCTCCTCTTGGATCTTTGCAGGGTTAAAGCCTTCGCTCCTCTTTTTCAATCGGACGGTCTGCGGGAATTTCCACCGTGATCCGACGCTCGACGACGTTATTCCTTCCGAGCTTTACTTGATTTCAACTTAGAATATTTCTAAGTCTGGGAAGAGTTGGTCTTCGATTCTTCCAGGGAATGAATTCCTGGACTTCGACAACACTTTCAAGGTGTTATCCCTTCTGAGCTCTATCTGGTTCAGATGTCGATAACTCAGATTCACGACGTTTTCTCCTTGGCTCGATGCACACCTTGCAGAGCTCATGGTGAAGAGAAAACAATTCCCCAACGTTTCTCTCTGGCTCAATGCACACCTTGTAGAGCTCCTAATGAAGAGAAACAATTGAAACTGGAAAAACTCACCGTTCCATTCACTTGCTTATAAAACAGAAATTAATAGGAAAATACACACAGTCCAAGCACAACACATTTGGATCAATTTTCCATTTTGTTCTATTCATAAGTGTCCACTGGCTACATAACACATACAAATTTCAGTAGTTCAAAAGCTGAGATCTTTCTTCTCACTCGCAGTTCTCTCACAGATGACTTCTCTCTTCCTACTTCCCCCTGCTAACTGGGCTTACAAAATTTTTCATAACTCAAAATATCCCTAGGGTTTTCCCTGGCTACTTGCCTACTCTAAACCTTATCCTACGCTATCTTAGATCGGTCTCTTTCCAGAGCCGAAGTGGAACTTCTGCTCTGTTTTACAATTCCAAAAACTTGTTTCAAAGGGAAAACCTGACATCGGTTCAAGCGTGTCTCCGAAGGTGAATTTCGACGCTAAGTGGAGGTGGATCTTGAAATCAGTTGAACTGCCACATTGAAGTTCCAGGAGAACTCTCACGTGTTGAGTGGTCCCACCTCTGCACGCTTGCCAATGATGCTCCTGCATCACTCCACTCCAAATGAGTGAGGATGTGATGATCCAAAAATGAGAGGAGTGTTATCCTTATTTATAAGGAGACCCTAGCGCTCCAAAAGTTACAAATGTGAATAGACATGTCTCTCAGTGGGGTCGACCCCTCAGATTTGCATTTACAAATGTCAAAATGTGAAAAATAATACATAAATGGTCACACGTGTGGTGACATCATGCCCCCAATAGGATAAGAGGGCCTCTCTGAGTCCATGTGTCATTGTTTGAGATACAAAGGTGGTGGAAGAATGCTACACCCATCTCAAAGGTATCACTGGCATTCAAGTGGTAGCAAACCCCATTACTTTATCAAACCCTAGCTTAACGTCATCATCTAAATGCCTAACGTCCAAGGTGCAAGGGGTGGCCTCTGAAGAGGAGAAGGTTGTACATCGTCTTAGTGAGTCCTCCAATCATATCCCTGTGCAACATCCTCCATCCAATGAAAAATAGCCTCTAGGGTGTAGAGCCCAAAGTGTGGGATTTCTGCCCATCTCTGTGCCACCATGACCAAATTTGTCAAAAATCAAGCCCATGTATCCATCATCCACGGTCCTGAAGATGTGAGAGCCCATGTCTGAGTGTGTCAAGTCATTGGGTAACTGACTGCTCTACATCACACGTGCCATATCCTGCAATAAAGGCACAATGTCCTGGGTGAAATCTCGGGGCATCCTTCAAAGAACCATGTCAAAGGCATCCAAATCAAAATACAATATGAAATAAAGTAAACCAATGTTCATAAGATATACTAGTCCTTAAATCATGCAAAGTAAGTTGTTACTTAAGATATAAGCCACATGAACAATTCACTTCATTATCCCCTTCAAATATCACACTAGCTTAGGACTTTATGTAAGTTGGCAAGTTTGAATATGGGAGGGTCTTCATCAAATCCTGTTAGGTGTGCTAACCAAAATAGTGAAATAAAAGACCAAGATAGAGGGATATGTCCCGATGGAAACAATGAAAGAAAAGAACCCTTCAATAGTAAGTGTGATAGTGGTACGTGTTGGACTTACTTCATGGCTTATGGTGTCACTGAATCCATTTCTATGAGCGACTTTGTGGAGGGTGTTCTTTCTTTCGAGTTACCACTTTGTAAGTGCTACATTTTTCCAAACCCCTTTATCTTCCTTTTTGTTTGTCCTCTTATCATATTTGCAAGTCCCCATTTATAAGGTTTCAAGCTATAGAATCACTGTTTGGGACTAGGGAGAATGCGGAAAGGGTAGAGCTCAAGTTGGACTAGATTTTAAGAGTCCTTTGTTATCATTCCTTTCTTTCTTTAGCATCATTCTTTTATTCCTTTTAACAACAATTGCAATCAACCTCTAGGCCTTCATCCCCTCTTATCATGAGAGAATGGACTTGTTATCGCACAGTTTGTAGCTAGGTCAAATGGCTAGAAGATAGAGGCCAAACTGGCGTAATAGGAACCTACCCCAGCCAATGTCACCACAATGGGGAGGTTCTTTCTCTTTAGGGAGGTTAGGCCCAGGGGAGACGTCCTCGATAACTTGGGGTTTTGAAGAGGCTAAGGTATAAAGGTATAAGTAAAAGTCTCTCTTCACAGGTCACCACCAAGAGCAAATAGTCGGGCTAAACAACCAATAATGAAGTGTAGGCCCAAATGAGAACACCTGCCCGGAACAAAGCAACAACAAAACAATACATGCAGGATATGATTCAATGGGTTAGTACTTCATACAACTATCTGATATCAATATATTAGCAATTATGACAATAGATATTGACGAGATCAATGTTTATTAAGATAGCAATGGAACAATGTCAATTCATCAATAAATATCGAGATGATGTAGCAAATAGTGTATCCGATCAATCCCTTACTCAATAAATGCTTCAAAACACCATCTAATTGCTTATAAAGAGAAAATGTTGCATCAAGATGGAATAACCAAGGATGACGTCAGCCTTATTAGGGTTAGTAGTTAGTTAGGGTTTCAGTTTATAAGAGTTTGAAAGTTTGTTTGACCACTACCACTTCAACGTTGGAGACCTAAGATCAATGCCTAAGGGTAAATGGAGTCAATTCAAGAGAGGACGCAAAGTTGAAGGGAAAAGGCTAAGGACTAGAGGGAAGAGTTCTGAAGTGCTGCAATGGCAGGGCCCTAGAAACAAAACCCTAGGGGAAAGAGGCTCACTCCGGTGTTTCTTAAGAAAGGCCTTGTGCTCTTTCCTCCTTCCTTAGGTTTATCTTGGAAAAACGGCTAGCATAAAAGATAAATCAAGACACGAGAGTGAGGTGAGGGAGAGTGTTGTAAAGGCAAGGCCCTATCACTAAACCCTAGAAGCAGGAGGACCCTAGGTGTAGATAACCTAGGCCTGGGACGTCTCCTACTTGATTTTTAAAAGACACGGCTATCATAGGGGAAGAAGTAACAAGAGTGTAACAATGGCTAGGCTCTTCCTTCCTTCTTCAATGGTTGAGAATTTCTCTTTTAGGGGACATGAGACAACGACCTACTTGTGTGTTTGTCCCCTAGGGTTTTAAAATCAACAAAATTTATAATAAATGCAAGAATATAAGACTACAACCATTCAATTAAGAAGTTTTGCAAAAAAAACACTTACATATCATGATGAAATATCATTGCAAACCCTAGTTGTAAACCTTCCTTCAAGAGAAATGCCAAAAATGCCAAGAAAAGCCTTCCTTCAACAAGTGCACCTCACTCAAAGAGAATAAATACCCAATTAGGGCGCAAAAAATCAGATCTCACTAATGAGTGCGTGTTGTGTTATGTCAAACTGAGGATAAAACTCCTCAATATATACTGTATCAATGACCTTTAATTAAATTTAGGTCATAAAAATTAGCCAACAGGGATTTAAACCAAAGTCGTATTGTTTTTACATTAAAATGTCAAATTAAAACCCTAACTGAGCTGTAATAAAGGTAAAATCCCCTTCAAGGGAGGCGCTAGCCCCTTTTAGGGCAAATGAGACATCCAGGAGCAAAACGTTAGCCCCCCAGGGGCTTCTCCAACA
>ML792270.1:307457-326858 GCA_009831015.1 Picea engelmannii | reverse complement strand
GTCAAATTAAAACCCTAACTGAGCTGTAATAAAGGTAAAATCCCCTTCAAGGGAGGCGCTAGCCCCTTTTAGGGCAAATGAGACATCCAGGAGCAAAACGTTAGCCCCCCAGGGGCTTCTCCAACATGCCACACGTGCCACTGTTGCCTAGTCTGCCTCCAAGAATGACCATGAAGCTGGATGACATCATGGTAAGGGTGGGGGCGCTATGAGCCTTCCATGGCCAACGTTCCACTGAAAAGGGGTCATTCCCCTTAGGCCGAGCCATGCTGAAGTGCCTCTGGTGAAACATCCTCTTCTTCTCCGGTGCAAAACCTCAGTCAAACATTGTCCTGTCTCTGCCCCTCTGACGGGGTCTCAGCAACCATCTGATGGGCTCTTCATTCCCATGGAGGTACGAACTAATCATCTCCCCATGTGTACCGATCCAAATGGTACCTGTCCGTCGGGCATGGTCCTACACATCAAAAACTACGCCCTCCATGGGCTTATTAGTCACATGGATCATAGCAATGTTAATCACATTTCATCATTAATATTATCAAACATATGCATAAAAACCCTGATATATCATTCAATAGCTCAAAGACTTTACAAAAACCTACAATACAAGGTCGAGAAAAAGGACAAGATACCCTATTGGGCTAGTATCCATAAGGAAAGGAAAGTTTCCAAGGGGTTTCATCCAAGCCATGTAAACGAGGTGAAGTGGTTTAAGGGATGTCCATACATATGGGTAGAGTGAGAGCCAGGGATGCATGATATTACCCGTGGGTGCCTTTGTAGAAGGCGAGTTGTACCTGTCATGGATGCAATTTTTTCCAAGCCCTTTCTTGCCTTTATTCTTGTCTTTATTTGATTTTTCTTCTTCTTTTTCTTTTTATTCAAGGGCTAACCAAAGGACACTGCCTTGGTGTGGTGACCAGAGCTGACAGTGTTACCCACAAGTACTTTCACAGATATGATAAGGTTGGATGGTGATGAGACCCTCTTTCCCTTGGCCATGCAACGAAAGGTCACTGCCCTGGCGTGGCAACCAGATGATGGCAATGTCATGCTATTAGGTACCCATGAACATAATAGGTTGGCTCGTGATGAGACCCCCTATCCTTTTGATTAGGTCTTGTTTGTTATTTTTTCGGGTCCCTCTTGTTTCTTGCTGAGAGACATTTTATTGCCTTCTCAGGGATCCCTGGGCGAAGCATCTCGAGGTTTTATTTCTAGGCTTTTATATTTTACCAGTTTCTTTTACCTTCTGGGCCTTTAGCCCCTTCTTCCCACGAGACAAGGTGCAACCTCACAAACAGATCATCCTAATGCCCGGACAAGGGGAATGGGACAGATGAGCAGGAGATAAGATGGAAAAGTGGTGGTATGATGGGAGCATACGATGGCTCTTCAGAAATCCCCCAGTGGCAAACCAAAACCTATGGGTACAGGCTTGCTAAAGCACCTAGTCAATCTCCCCAAGCATGGTCAAGTGGGTCAATGGAAGATCCAAGTAGTTTTCAGAAATAAAATGAATTAGATGCATACATTTAAAGGTTATAATGATCAAAAGTGACACATACCATGATACCTGGACCAATTACCTCATGGAGCAAGAGCCTTCTCCGATACAAGACCAAGCTGATGGTGATAGATGCTGCTGCTGCTGACAAGATGAATCTGACGAAAGAAGAAAAGGATGGGCCCTTCAGGGCCATGCTCAAGTCAATCCTTCTCTCGGTACTCCATGTCTAGGACTTGTGGGCCTCGAGACATGATCTCCTAGTTATCCCTATAAACCGGGGATAACAAGACCATGACCCATTACTAAAGTTTAGTACACTTCGGCAGGCTCCAGGATGGAAAGTGTTAAGTATGGTGGGGTATAGAATGTTACCCTTGTGAGGGTCCTCCAATAGTAACCCTTTTCCCTAGGTGGTGACAACACGAGACTAAGGCACAGATGTTGGCCACTAAGGTGAACAAGGAAACAAACATAATTTTCTGAGCCAGTGATCCATTATTCAACTTCAACCAATGATCCTCATCCATATGCCTAGTAGATTAAGCATATCACTTCACATGAAAGGACTAACATACCTCATGGTGACGTTGGCTCACCATGTCTCATACATTGATTTGACTGGATGTGATGAGCTTGGTTGATATGTAGTAGAGAAGGAAATTTGAGGGGAATCGCTGGGTTGTTGTCTCTGGACATGTGAATCATCATCATGGTCGAGATCATTGTCTCCATTGTGGGCCATGAGACATGATCTCCTCTAGTTACCCCTAGGCATGGGCGGGGGGGTAACAGGTACCCTTATAATCATTGTCTCCATGCCATAAAAAATTGAAGCTATACTTCCTGATCTTTTTTATTATTCCTTTCGGGATGTGGGCCAGTGTGTGCCAATACATTGAAATGGTTTCCAAAACAAATTTAACTGATACCAAACGACCGCCTCTTGATAGCCAATGGTTACACCATTGTGTAATCCTCTTTTCCACCTTTCCTACTAATCATAACTAGTCATTCTTCACGCAATTATTTGGTTTCAGTTTGAAACCCAAATATTTTATACCCTTATTGAAATCTAAGTACTAGAAATGTAGGTATTGTTATCCCCAACTTATAGGGATAACTAAGGAGGCGATGTCTCGAGGCCCTCAGGTTGTAGACATGGAGTGTTGAGAGACCACATGACTAGCAATTCCCACTTTCACATATGGAAACCTGCTCTATCACCACACATTGGATCCATCGTTAGAGCATCCACCACACCAGCTAGCTTTTGGGAAGCATTTGGGTCTTTCTCCATGCGGTACAAGTCAGGTATTGTGGTAGGTAATCACCCAAATATTTGAGGCATTTAAGCATGTTGTATTAAAGATTCTTTTGATTATAGAACGTCTATTTGGACATTATGGTTTTGACCCTGTTTCACCTTGGTGAGTGTCATCGATTTCCTAGTGAGTGACCAACTTTTGGGGAAGGGGTGTAACTGGCGGTCTCTTGAGGGGTCATCGTACCATTCCCGACCATACTTATTGGTATCACACAATTTTTAGGTTTGGAAAAGCTCGACCCAACCACCAATTGGTGACAACTTAGAGATCACCTACCCACTGTCACCTTAGGCAGAAGTTCCCGTCACTTTAGAGGTGAGGTAGGCACCTAAAGGGGGGAATCTCGGTGACCCTAGAGGGAAATGAGGTGGAAAATGATAAGTATGAATGAATGCCCTTGTTGATATTATGGTAGCTGCAGGAGGTATTAACCTTCACTTGTAACCTTTGATGAGACTAGAATATTTCGGGAAGCAAAAGAAACCCTAAAACGTTGGATAATAACCCTAGGAGACAAGTCGACTCAAGAGAATACTTAATATTGAATTATTAGCCTCCAGAAAGAGAAGTCGTCCCAGTCAAGTGAGATAGAGAAGTATAAATAGAGGACACTAGAGATCATTTTTTACTCTCACACTCACAACTGCATAAGACCAGTGGTGCGCAAGTTTGGAGAGAGAGTGCAACTACAAATGCTGTTACTGGCATTTTGGTTTTGCTTTGGACTTTCTCTTGGTTATCAGTTTTTTCTTTCTACGTCGTCTTTGGTTATCCTTGCTTGGTGCTATAGCCTTGGTTGGCTATTGGTCTACTACCAAAATTATTCTATCTGTCAAGGTTAAGGTGCTCGGGGGTGGCCTTTGTGTCTATGGTTGGGTGACAATATTTCTATATTGTCTATGTTGAAACGAGCACATCCATTTTTCTAACAGGTTATAGGCCCACACCTCCTTAAGTCAGTCTAACCATTGGAAGGACTCTAAGCCATAATATTATCGAGCTCGTTGAAGAATTGTCGCTAGGGTTTCTAGCAGGTGCAGTTACTAAAGCACTGCCTCTAGGGTTACTAGCAGGAGCAACTACAAACCCTAAAACCCCTTGCCCAACAACTTATGATGGAACACTTTACTCAAGGAGAGAATATTTTAGTGCACCTTAGTCCAACGCACCTATTGGCACTCTCAGAAGGAAAAAACATCAAGGTTGAAATTTTGGGTCAAAGTCAATGTTTGACCAATCAAAGTCAACATTTGACAAGTCGAAGTCAAAGTTTAACCAACTATCAATCAACATAAATCATGAATGAAAAGGAAGATCATCTACACTATTCAGCTCTTATATGAACTCTTGAAGATGACATGTGGCTAATTGACAGTGGAGCTTCCAAGCATATGACATGAAACCAGGTCAGACTCTCCAATCTGAATGAAAAGAAGACATCTCACAAAGTAGAACTTGGTGACAAGAACACCTATCCAGTCAAAGGAATTGGTGAAGCCTCCATAAAATTGGAATCGGGTAACAATATTCATTTGAGTAATATCTTATATGTACTTGGTTTAGAAAAGAATCTTGTATCTATATCTTGCCTAGAAGACAAAGGAAATAGAATAGCCTTTGTAGATGGTGAAGTACTATCTTGGTGTAGAGACTCCAACATAGAGAATGCTAAAGTTATTGGAACTCGTGAAGGAAGATTATACATAATACTAGAAAGTAATGATGAAGCTCTTGTACATGATGAAGTTAATCCCATTGAACTTTGGCATAGAATATATGCTCATCTTAATTATCAAGCATTACCTTTCCTCAAGAAAATGGTTGAAGGAATACCATAACTACAATCTACACATGAAGGAATTTGCAGAGGATGTGCACTTGGTAAAAATGTTAAGAAGCCATTCTCAAGTAACGATAGTAGATCTAAGTAAATCCTAGATCTAATACATTCAGATGTTTGCAGTTCGATGCCAGTCAAATATCGAGGAGGTTCTCTTTATTATGTAACCTTCATAGATGATCACTCAAGAAAGACTTGGTTATATCTCTTGAAAACAAAGGATGAAGTTTTCAGCAAGTTTCAAGAATTGAAAGAAGAAATAGAAAACCTCACAAGCAAGAAAATCAAGACTTTGAGAATAGATAATGGAGTAGAATACACATCCAAGGAATTTGTTGCCTTTTGCAAATCACCAGGGATTAGGAGGGAGCTAACCGTTCCTCATAATCCTCAACAAAATGGTGTAGAAGAAAGGAAGAATATATCCATTGAAGAAACCGTGAAGGAACTAATGAATGATCAAGGTTTATCCATGTATTTATGGGGAGAAGCAGCCATGACAACAATATATGTTCAAAACAGAAGTCCCCACCGCATATTGAAGGATATGACTCCAGAAGAAGCCTTCTCAGGAAAGAAACCTAATGTGGAACACTTAAGAATCTTTGGGTGCCCTGTTTACATTCATATCCCCAAGCATAAAAGGAAGAAACTAGAACCCTCAGGAAAGAAGGGCATATTTGTTGGATTTAGTGAATCCTCCAAAGTCTACAAAATCTATATTCTAGAACAACATAAGATTGAAGTCATCAGAGACATAACCTTCAATGAGAATATGGCTTTCAAGAAATCTATAGAAGAATCCATGGAAGAAGAATATGAAGAGCCTAAAAAAGAAAGCACATGTCTTCCAGAAAGCCGGAATGAAGAACCAGAACAACTTGATCATCCGATGCAACCATGCGAACCTATTGAATCAGTCATTGTACCCAAAACTAGAAAACGTCCAACTTGGCTTGAAGCTATTCTACAAGAAGCATAAAGACTCAAAGCTCCAAGTGGCACTTTCAGAGAAAGAAAGAAGCCCAAAAGATTCTCCAGCTATGCAACATGTATGACAAAACTTATAAATGAAGAACCCACCACATTTGAAGAAGTAGCTCAGAAGAAACAATGGAAAGAAGCCATGATAGAAGAATACCGGTCTATCATGAAAAATGATGTGTGGGAAATCATGCCTAGACCCAAGGAAAAATCAGTGGTAACTTCAAAATGGGTCTATAAGATCAAACATGCAGTAGACGAAAGCGTGGACAAATACAAGACCAGGTTCATAGCTAGAGGGTTCTCCCAGAAGGAGGGAGAAGATTATGAAGAAACCTTTGCTCTTGTTGCTAGATATAATTCTATCAGAGCCATTATGTCTCTTCCTGCTTCCATGGGATGGAGTTTACATCAGATGGATGTAAAGACATCCTTTCTCAATGGAGCAATTGAAGAAGAAGTATACATTGAACAACCTCAAGGTTTTGAGGTACACCCCATAGACACTCATGTTTGCAGATTAAAGAAAGCCATGTATGGACTCAAGCAAGCTTCAAGAGCTTGGTATGCCAGAATTGACAGTTACTTAATAAGACTTGGTTTCTCTAAGAGTCATGCAGATCCAAATCTCTACTACAAGGTTGTGAACAATGCACTTGTGATTCTATTGTTGTATGTCGATGATTTATTCTTAACAGGTGTAGAGTCTCTCATCACCCAGTGTAAGAAATAATTAGCTTCTGAGTTTGATATGAAATATTTTGGTCTCATGCACTATTACTTGGGACTAGAAGCATGGTGAAATCTTCCTTGGACAAGGAAAGTACGCAATGGAGATTCTTTAGAAATTTGAAACGATGGATTGCAAATCCATGGCCACTCCTATGACCACAGATATAAGAAAAGTAAGAGACTCAGATTCTGATCCAGTAGACTCGTCCCTATATCAACAATTGATTGGGTCGTTGATGTATCTAGTGAATACTCGACCATATATTTTCTTTGTTGTAAACACTTTAAGTCAGTTCCAGGTGGAACCTAGACATGAGCACTTGATAGCTGCAAAACATGTTCTAAGATATATATGTGGGATGCTAAACTACAGTTTAAGATACACCTCATCCAGTGATATACAATTTCATGGATTCACAGATTCAGATTGGCAAGGAGTGCAGAAGATAGAAGGAGTACTTCAGGGATGTGTTTCAGTTTGGGCTTTGCTATGATATCATGGGCCAGAAGGAAACGAAATTCTGTCGCACTCAACACAACAGAAGCAAAATATATCGCAGCATGTGAGGCATGTACCGAAGCAGTATGGCCGATGAAGCTGATTTTTGGATTATTTGATCAGGCACTGGATTCAATCGTAATATACTGTGACAATCAAAGTTGTATGAGGCTATCAAAACACCTAGTGTTTCATGATCGGTCGAAACATATTGAGATCAAATACTACTTTATTCATGATAAAGTCCAGGAAGGAGAAGTGAAACTCTAGTATATCTCCACAGATGAGCAGGGAGAAAATATTTTGACAAAACCTTTGTCTAGATAAAGTTTGCGTACTTAAGGGACAAGATGGGGCTTGTGGAGATAACTCCCTTAGCTGAAAGGGAAGAGATGGCTCCCCAGGTTGGGAGGGAGCATTGATATATTATTGATTCATGGGCAGTAATTTTCCAGTTTTGAAAATGGTCCAGGTTGGGCAGTTCCTTTCCAGTCCGGAAAGTGGTTCGATATTTCTGACGAACAGGCATTTTCTAGTTCAGAAAATGGTCCAGATTAGATAGTCATTTTCGTAATGAAAACGGTCTGATAGATTGTTGATGTACTATAGAAATTGATTCCCCTTATGGCCAGTGTGGGGTAATGGTCTAGGACAACCATTCTTCTTAGCAGTCACTCTAAGTAGTGGTCAAGTAGAATGGTCTGCCTCGTCGGGCAGTCATTCTTTCGAAGTTCACAGTTGTGAAGAGTTTCAAAGAATGGTCTGTTTTGGAGGTTGGTGCAGGACAATCATTTCCTTAGGAAATGGCTCGGAAAGTCATTCCCTAGGGAAGACTCATTCTATTCAATTTTTACTATGATTAGTGCCAGGAAAATGGCCCAGTTAGGTGAATGGTCTAGGTTCAACAATCAGGGACAGGCATTCCCTAGGGCAGACTCATTCTCTCCAGGTTGCACTATGATTAGTGTCGGAGGAATGGCCCAGTTAGGTGAATGGTCTAGGCTAAAAAATCAGGGACAATTATTCTTCTATGCTTGGGAAGAATAGTCCAGATAGCCCATGGATGATGTGTTACTTTCTGAGGGCAGATGCTTTTTAAGATCTCATAGATGTGAGTGGAAGAATGGCCCAGATGACTCAACTTGTATCATGATATTGTTTATGTAGATTGATATCAAATGATATGATTGTTGTAGAGACTGTATGTCTCTGTACAGTTGTTGTATGCTACTGTGGTGGATGTGATCCACTGGTAGTGACTGTGTGTCACTGGTTAGTAGCAGTGTGCTACTGAGAGTGGTTTTGTACCACTGGATAGTAGTTGTATACTACTATGAATAGTCACAGTTATGTTCTATTGGATGTCACTGTTATGATTTCCATGGAGACTATCTAGTTGGATAGTGATGATGGTGCTCATGATTTGATCATGAGATAGCATGTGTGGCTATGATGATGCTATCAGTTGAAGGGTCTATTTGTGCTCACGATCATTTCCTTTAATACCTCCCTAGATAGGAGGGAGTCTTGATATTATGGTAGTTGCGTGAGGTATTGATCTTCACATGTAACCTTTGATGAGACTAGAATATTCTGGGAAGCAAGAGAAACCCTAAAACATTGGATAATAACCCTAGGAGACATGTCGACTCAAGAGAATACTTAATATTGAGTTATTAGCCTCCAGAAAGAGAATTCGGCCCAGTCAAGTGAGATAGAGCAGTATAAATAGAGGGCCCTAGAGCTCATTCGTTACTCTCACACTCACAATTGCATAATACCAGTGGTGCGTAAGTTTGGAGAGAGAGTGCAGCTGCAGTTGCTGCAACTGGCATTTTGGTTTTGGTTTGGACTTTCTCTTGGTTATCAATTTGGACTTTCTGATTGGTCTTTGGTTATCCTTTCTTGGTGCGCTAGCCTTGGTTGACTATTGGTCTGCTACCGTAATTATTCTATCTGTCAAGGTTAAGGTGCTCGGAGGTGGCCTTTGTGCCTATGGTTGGGTGACAATATTGTTATATTGTCTATGGTGAAATGAGCACACCCATTTTTCTAACAGTCCCTAGAGGTCAATTCTAAATGGTAGGAAGAGATTGGAAAAGGGTCTTGGGAAGGTTCAAGGGTTTCCAAATGAGTTGAGTGACCCGTTGAGAGTAAAGTACCTTCCCGAGACACAATGAAAACCAATGATACTTGCAATATGTTAGTTGGACAAGAAAGTTAAGCTTGATGTCCCTAATTGCAGAAAACATAAATGATATATATCAACTTAATAAAGATAGCAAAGGTTGCAATATAAGTGTTAAGCATATGATAAAAATAAATAAGAGATAAGCTAGTGAAAGCTAGCTCAACTCATCAATGATTGAGTAATAACTCTAGCACAAAAAACAAGGTTGAAACAACAGGTTAGTTTTGTAACAACAAGATTTGGTGGTTGAAAGGGGATGCCTCTATGAGGCAAGAGAGCCAAAGGCTCAAGGAACAATTTCCTAAAGAGACAACTTTAAAACTTGAAAATTTTACGTTTACCAAGGCAACAATTTATTTCTCCAATACAACAAGTCATGATTAGTGCCTTTAATGAGTGGGTTAATGGAGTCAAGCAAAGAATGAGCTAGAGGTACTACCTCCTTGGGGGTGTAAATCCTCTTACTCCCTAAGGAAAGTATCCCTAGCTAGGGTTTAGGCTAAGAGGGTGTATGCACTTATACTTAGCAAACCCTTGTTAAACCAATAAAATGTAAGCATAAAATGATGAAGACTAAGGTGGGGTGTATGCCCTTATACTTCCTGTTAAATTTAGAGCTGCTATTAAGTTCTTTAAAATTTACTAGACAATAATAGCATAAGCAGTATTACTGAGAGAAACAAAATCACAAGGTACACAACATTTTATCCTGGGAAACCCTCATGGGTGAGAAAATCCAACAAAAAGTTCCTTAATATAGATTGTCAATACAATGCCAAGACTAAAGACCAAACCACCAAGAATATCACACACTAAGCATGTACCTCTCTCTTCTCCTTCTTCTAACTACAACTTCCTTCAAAACTTGTGCACTAGATGAGTGACTTGAATGAGTGAGAGAATGAGGCATCATCCTCTCTTATTTATACTAGTTGGGAGGTGCTAGGGTTGTGTCTCTTCACCAAGCAGGGTCGACTTCTCCATGTAGTGATTAAAACCACTTTAATTATCCCTAGGGGTCGACTTCTCAATTACCACCATATAAACATGGTTTGACCAATCCACAAAAGGGGATTTGATCTATATAAAAATAACTCAATAAAATCTTTACAATTACAATATTTCAACACTCCCCCTTAACAATAAGGGTATTCTATTGACATAACCCAACACAACATCATCAAAAGAAGGATAGGGCAGCATCATCATCAACATCTGGATCATTGACTAGCACATCTATAAATCATCGGACGTTTTTCTCATCATCAACATCATCTTTCACAGCATGGAGCTGGAGTAGCATCATCATCATTATCTGCATCAACATCAATTAGTATAACACTAATGCAACATCGTCAATCAGTACAAGAATGATACATCATCATCAACATCTTCAACATGAAGCTAAAGTAGTAACATCATCATCATCTTCAGCATGAAGCTGAAGTAGCATCATCATCATCATCTTCAACATGAAGCTGAAGTAGCAACATCACCAACATGAGACTCGTACACCAACATGAACAACACAAGGGTGGTACACCATCATCAATAGCACGAGGCTGGTACATCAACATCAACAACACATGGCTGGTACAACATCATCAACAACGCAAGGCTGGTACAACAACATCAACATCAACATCACAAGGCTGAGATAACAACATCATCAACATGAGGTTGAGATAACAACATCAACAACATCATCAACACGAGGTTGAGATAACAACATCAACAACATCATCAACACGAGGCTGAGATAACATCATCAATGTCATCATCATATGGCAACAGAATGAGGCAGGTGCAACAACAACAATTTGTGGTACTTTGATAGACTGTCCTTACCGAACCTTTGGGATCTGTCCAGGAATCATAATATTCCCTAGGATATAAAATCCTAATGGAGCTACCACATGGTACTCTGACAGACCATCCTTACTGGACTTTCGAGATCTGCCCAGGAATCAAAAGATTCCCTAGGATATAAAATCCTAACGGAGCTACCACTATTGACCACAATTGGCATATACATGCACAGGTACTCCGACAAACCGTCCTTACCGGACCTTCAGGATCTGTCCAGGGATGATCAGTCCCCTAGGATATAAAATCCTAATTGAGCTACCCATTGTTGGTCAGGATACCATAGTATCATCAACATCACTCCCCTTTCGAGGGAGGTCCTTTTGGACTATACCAAGCTTGTCTTGAAAGTATTTAAACTTTACACGAGACAGAGGCTTGGTCCACACATCTGCAACCTGCTCATCTGTGCCAACATATTGGAGCTTTAAAGGTCGTCTCTGCATCATATCACGAATGTAGTGATATCGGATTTCTATGTGCTTCAACTTATCATGGAACATTGGGTTCTCTATCATCTTTATGCAACTTTGGTTATCACATAGAATCACGGTGGATTCCATCTCTAGATCGAATAGACATGTCGACAACTTCTGAAGCCATATGGATTCACAACTAGAGGAACATGCTGTAATGTATTTCGCTTCCATCGTGCTGAGAACGATATTGGATTGTTTTCTTCTCTGCCATGAAGTCATGGCTGACCCAAGACTGAAACAACATCCTGAAGTGTTATTTCTATCATAAACACTTCCAGCCCAATCTGAATTAGTATATTCATACAGTCTGAAGTCATGATCTCTAGTATAATAGAGACCATATTCCAACGTACCCTTAAGGTATCTCATCACATGTTTTGCAACTACAAGGTGAACATGTCTTGGCTCTACCAGATACTGAATCAAGTTGTTCATAGCAAAACATATATTCGGCCTGGTATTTGTTAGATACATCAATGAACCAATAATTTGTCTGTACAAAGTAGCATCAACCAATTTTGATGAAGTATCAACCAGGACCTTCAACTTTGTTTCCATGGGTGTGTTCATGGCTTTACATTCCAACATATCAAACCTTTTCATTATTTCAACTGCATACTTCCCTTGGTTAAGGAATATCTTCTATGGGTTTTGTCAAACCTCAAGACCTAAGAAATAATGCATTAGGCCTAGGTCTTTCATCTCAAATTCTGCAACGAGCTTCTTCTTACAATCAAAGATGAGATTTTCTTATCTAGTTAAGAATAAGTCATCCACATACAACAACAATATAACATGCTCATCATTCATAACCTTGAATTAAAGGTTAGAATCAACTTTACTCTTGGTAAATCCCAAGCTCATCAGGAAACTGTCAATTCTTCCATACCAAGCTCTAGGAGCTTGCTTCAACCTGTACAGAGCCTTCTTCAACCTGCAGACATGAGTCTTTCTATCTTCAACTTCAAACCCTTGTGGTTTGTTCTATATACACTTCTTTTTTAATAACACCATTTAAGAAGGTTTTTTTCACATCCATCTGGTGTAACTTCCACTTCATAAGAGATATGATGGTTCTGATCTGGCTACATGATCAAAAGTCTCTTCTTAATCAATACCTTCTTTTTCCCATCACATTGTACCAATCCTGGTACATTTGTTCAGCTACAACTTAATCTGCACAATCATGTGCTAGCTCTATGTGCTTTCTGCAAAACACTATTTGTCTCATTGCCTGAGAGTATGTCCTCTAATCTCTCTACAAATATTCCTTCTGGAACCAGGACTCTGCACCTGCAGCTGCTATTTCTGAAGCTAAAAATGACTTTCTCTATTCTCATTGTAGTTGTTGAACTATGAGAGTAGCTCCTCTATCCTATCATGGCAACATCTTCATCTGATAGTGGCTCAATAACTGATATTGAAGGTAGCTTTTCTTCTTTCATGGAGGTAACTTAATCTTCAAATACAAGGAATGCTCCCCCTGAATCTCATACTATATCAGAATCATGGTTCTTTTGGTTGTCTTCATGAATACTGGAACTATTTCTTCAATTACTAGAACAAGTGTCTCGTCATAGTCTTCTCCCTCTTGCTGGGAGAATCCTCTGGAAACAAATAAGGATTTATATTGTTATCCGCAACATGCTTGATTTGGAAGATCAATCTTGGAAGTCATCACTGACTTCCCTTCTGGTCTCAAGGAAAATTACATATCCCAGTGCTTATGATTGGCTTCCTCCTCTATTAATGAAACAAGGGAATCTTCCTAGGAGATTTCATGTCTCCTAGAGGTCTTTGAAGCTAGTCTTCTCAACTCATGTCATATGTCTCCCAGTCCTAGAAGATGTCTCTCCATCTGATCCTTTCTGAGATCAGGCTTACACTGAGTCTACAACAACTTCAAGGTCTTTGCAGGATATACTTGGTGTTGAATACCAAGTCTTAATATGAAAAGTTGAGTAAGGCTTCAAACAAATTCTTCTTCCTGTCAGGGTAGCTTTATTATCCACTGGCCAATTCTACTGTTTAGTCATCTTGGAGCCTTCTTCTCATTACGATCAATCTTCATATGAGATACTTTGTTTCTCAAAGTAGCTTCTTCTTCATCTTCTTTGGTACATGGATGTATATTTTCATGTACACAACTTGGATAGTCTGTTTCATGTCTCATTTAATATGTTGCCTCCTGCAACCTTCACTATAGTTTCCTTAGGGCACTTGTGACCTACTCGGAACAAGAACAACAAGTAAGAACCAACAGACAAGAACAATATTCTTTATAATAATAATAAAGCAATAGCAAGAACAATTGTCAAAGTGGCTCCTTTAGAGTTATCACTTGTGACCTTCCTGCAACAAGGGTTAAAAGAAAGAAATAAAATATTGAGAGGAACACTCTTCTAGTGTTGTGATCAATCATTCCTCCATGGTAACCTGGAGACAAACCAAAAAGTTTCTCCTGGAGGATATGTTAGTTATATTTGGTAAATGATTACAATAAGCATTTATCTCAATATGCTCACATGCTACCAAGTATGCTATCTCAACTATGAGGTAGCTATCAAACTTGACATGTTCAAGTTTGAATCTTATCAACTTAATCAATCAAACCTGGAACCTGAAGTCTTTGTCCTCAAGAATGAGTGTTGTTTCTTTTCTTCCTAGTCTCCTTTACTCAAGATGGTAACCTGTCCTGAGATAATATGCTTTCTTGACAAAAGTCTAAGTTAGAGAATAAACTCTATAATCTTAGCTTTAATCAATCTAATACCTTGACTTTAATTTTGACCAATGGTTAGTATGAAGATCATAACTTCATCATACAATCTAGATGTTCATAATGTCATACCAAATAGATGCATAACACAATAATCAAACATGGGATGCATTATTCCTTTGAATGTGATGGATCTAAGATCCTTTTGGAGCTATGGAAAAAGATCCCTTCTCCTACAAATACCCTTTAAAGCTTAACAATTTAAACATATGTAAGTGCATATCTCTGATAGTATTTGCAGGTAGTGGCACCATACGGTAGAAGCGGTAATAGATACCAAACCTTTAAAAACTTCAAGGGTGATGCAAAGTTAGTTGGAGATTTGCTAAGGTAAGGTGCACTATGACAATAAAAATCAATCCTAAATCTTTCACTGCAACTGGTACCGTGGTTGGTGTTGGTACTGCAACTGGTATGAAGGAAATAACATTGCAACTGATACTGATACTGCAACTGCAACTGAAACTGCAACCGGTACTTCAACTGCAATTGCAACTTAGGGTTTTATGAGGAAACCCTAATTTTTCAAACTTCAAATTTTTAAATTCCGATTCAGGGACTAGATGCGCTGGGATGAGGAGAGTAGGTTGGAGTAGTTTGTTTTCATAGATTCCAAGTTTTACCCCTTAAAACTTGATCTGCGAAAAACTGGACTGGTACTGGTTTTTGGTTTCCTGGTTTTCTGGTACCAGTAAAAACTAGGGTTTCACTTTCTGGAGGCTCTGGCCACTGAAAAGGTGCGCTCAAGCTGCCAATGAGTTCGCTAGGCTAGGGCACACTTCCCTAGATGGTTTTTAGGCAAAAAGTCCCTTCCAACAAAAGCCCTAATTTTCTTGTACGACAACATTGACATTTTTGGTTACTCAGTGAAATATGCTCTACTCAATTTAGCTATGATACAATGTTAAATTTAGAGCTACTATTAAGTTATTTTCAATTTACTAGACAATAATAGCATAAGCAGGATCACTGAGAGAAAGACAATCACAAGGTACACAACATTTTATCCTGGGAAACCCTCATGGGGGAGAAAACCCAGCAAAAACTTCCTTAATATAGATTTCCAATACAATGCCAAGACTAAATACCAAACCACCAAGAATATCCAACACTAATCATGCACCTCTCTTTTCTCATTCTTATAACTGCAACTTCCTTCAAAACGTGCGCACTAGATGAGTGACTTGAGTGAGTGAGAGAATGAGGCATAATCCTCTCTTATTTATACTAGCTGGGAGGCACTAGGGTTGTGTCTCTTCACCATGTTGACATGTTTTACAGGAAGTGTGTTCTTGTCGTTGATGGCAATAACAACAACGACGATGGAAAATAGGAAAATCATAAGCTCAAGAGGAGAAGCACATAGTATGCAGAGATCAAAGCTCAGAAGAGATGGCGCGGTGAATCTTAGAACAATCGTTGGAGGATTATTCAACGATCAGATCAATTCAAGACCGTTGATGCACAATCGCCAGATCAACGATAGGGATGAATTGTGGAGAGCGAAAGAAGAATTAAACGTCTCGCTAGTTACAATCCCACAATCGGTCTAGATCATCAGATCTCATAAACCAAAATATTGACGATTGTGGTTGATCTAACAAATGATCAGACTAAGTCGGATTAAGTCGTGATTGTCGGATGCGAAATCGCCAGATCAACGTCAGGGATAGATTGTGGAGATCGAAAGGAGAATTAAATATCGTGCTATTTCCAATCCCGCAATTAGTCAGGACCGTTAGATCTTATAGCCTCGAAGATCGACGATTATGGTTGACTCACCAACAACGCACAACTTCAAATTGAGGAGTTTTGGTGATGAGTTAAATCACTCGCAAGTTGTGGTTCCACAAGCATCATTGATTGTGGATCTGCTTCGAGATTATTCATAACCATTGGATCATTTTAAATTTGAAGGATAGGATAAGCAGGGCTAAAGGGTTGAGAATTTGATTATCTGAATACCTGTCAATCGTCGGATCAAACCTGAATTCTCGTCAGCCGTCGAATCATTTTTGAGTGGAAGGATAGGATAAGCGAGGTAAGATCTGAGATCTCATTTATGCGAATTTTCGTCAGTTGTTGGATCATTCTAAGTGGAAGGAAAGGATAATCTAGAAGAGTTGCATCGCAGACAGATCGAGTCGTTGATCTAAAACCCTTCAAACAAACATCATTCACTTCAGGTATAAATATGTGAGAAGGTTACTCTCCGAAAAAATATCACTTCAAGAATTCAGTTTGAGATTTGAAATTCCCGAAGCCCAGAGACCTGGAGATCTGAGATACATTCTCGACTGACAGATCATACGAAGTAAATCTCAGTCGTTAGATCATCCAAAGAAGATCTCAAGCGTCATATCGTCTAAAGCGAATTTGGGTCGTCTGATCCAGAAAAGACGTATCGACCGTCGGATCACCCGAAGTAAATCTCAGTCGTCAGATCATCTAAAGAAGATCTCAAGCATTGGATCGTTCGAAGTGAATCTGGGCCATCTGATCCAGAGCGTAAGTTTGAGATTTGAGATTTCAGAAGTCCAGAGACCCAAAGGAGATATCGATCATTGATTGAGGAAGTGGTCACAGAACCGTCGATCTGGTTTAAAGGTCAAAATCCCGAAGTGGAGGAAGCGCCATCGATTGAGAAGGACAGGTGTCCACAGATCATCGACTCTAGAAGATTGACGTACAGAAGAAAGAAGGGTTTGAGATTTGAAACTCCCGAAGCCCGGATCACAAAATAAATCACAGCTGTTGATTTAGGGAGGTTGGATCTAATCCGCAAATCGTGAAATATCAAATCTGAACTGCGCGTTCAGGAGCACCGTCAAGATCATGAGATCGATGGTCCCATCGCATTGAGGTGTCAGAACATGCTCGGATCTTAATTTTTCGTGAGCGGGCTGCAATCAAAACCACGGTATTGCCAAAGGCATACGTGGAGATTTGTAGTGAATTGCAGGGCGAAAAGCGGGTTTCCCTCAAACTGCCTATGGACACGCTCGCAATCGCGTGGTCACGTGAAGTTCATAACCCAAGGTCATATCGAAGAAAAGGGAGCTAGCGCTCGTTAGACCAAGATCGTGAAGCACCTTTTGAATAGGTTTATGGTCACTGTCGGTGGTCACGTGAAGGAAGGATCTTAGAAGCCAAAGAAGCCAGAAAAATGACTGACTATAACTGCCAAAGAAGACGAACAATTGCGACTAATAGATAAGCCAAAGAACCTCAGGATAACTGTAGGAGAAGCTAAAGAATCTTTGGACAACGACGCTGATGATGAAGAGTTACAACATAACCGCTAGAGAAGACAAAGAGTTGGAATGATGATCACGTAGAGCACTTAGCGTGAGAAACTGATGTGGAACAGAGAAGTAGGTATGCTTCTTTGGGTGAGATGGATGCGTGTAGAGGGAGATGAAGGCCATGATCTGAAAAAAAGTGTAGTTATGCAGCGAAAAGAATGTAGAGGCAACGCATAGTATGAAAGGGAGAAGAGAAGTTGAAAAGGGGTGCGCAAGAAGATGCGAGAAACATCAAGACATTGATGCATCAGAGCAAAGCAGTGTAGCAGAACAGTGATGAGACTGGTAAGCTATTGATAAACATTGTATCATTGTAATAAATTTCAGCAAGCAAATATTTATAGCTCAGAGTGGTAGGGAGGTGCTAGGGAGGATTGTTGTCCTCAGAGTTTCAAGTGGGTGCTTGAACACAGGGAGTTGTAGCTTCCATCTGGTTGCAGCCAGAAAAACCAGGGTGGTAGGGTGGTGCAAGGGATAACCATTGTTCTTTGTTATACAGGTTGGTTCCTGTGTGACTAGAAGTTGGTGCTTCCATCCAGTTGGTGTTGGAACATTTAGGGAGTTGGTGCTTCCTTCTAGTGGGTGCTAGAGAAAGAAGGGAGTTGGTTCTCTCAACAAGTTGCATCTTGTAAAATAGAGGTGGTAGCCTCACAAAGCGTTGGTGCTCATAAGATTGATGATGTACAGAACATAAAAGACTACCTATCATTCCAAGAAGAAGAGGTTTTCTCCCTTTATGGGTTTTCTCATGAATATCTGTCTCTTTGTATGCCATATGTTTGATTGATGTTTACTATTTCTGCCATTCATGACTTGCATAATCTTGATGATCACTTGGAGAAGGTTAATAACATTTTAATAGGCATAAAATTGTTTAAGCACAGTAACAACTTATTCACCCCGCCCTCCCTCCCCCCCCCCAATCCTCTCAGTTGTCTTAGTATTTCCAACAATTGGTATCAGAGAGGGTTCCTTTTATTTAAAGGTATATCAATAAGCTTAAACATGACAATTCATGAAGGAACTTCAACCAATAAGGTCCCCCTGTTCAATGGAACAAACTTTGCCTTCTGGAAATTTAGGATGAGAACTTACATAATGGCTTTAGGTGCAGATGTCTGAGATGTGGTAGAGACTGGTTATGTAAATCCAATTGTACTAGCTAATAATGATGACAAGCTAGAATTCATATTCAACACTAAGTCTATGAATGTTATTTTGAGTGGGATTGCAGAAGCAGAATTTGTAAAAGTTATGCACTTAGAATCTGCCAAAGAAATGTGGGACAAACTCATTAGTAGTTATGAAGGTAATGAGAAGGTAAAGGATGCCAAGCTTCAAACCTACAGATTACAGTTTGAACAACTAAATATGAATGAGGATGAAACAGTTCATAAATTTTTATTAAGAGTTGAGGAGTTTGTGAATGCCATGAAGGGTCTTGGTGAGAAGATTGAAGACGTATTTTTAGTTCAAAAGATTTTAAGATCTCTACCAAATAGATTTAATCCAAAATTTTCTGCAATAGAAGAACTGAATGATCTTAAGACTTTGTCTATTGATCAACTTCTAGGAACTCTAACTACTTATGAAATGAGGATTAGTAAGGATAAACCCACCTCTAGAGAGGCATCATTTAAAGCAAATAAGAATGAGGATTTTGAGCCTGATGAAATTGAAGAAAAAATTGTGAGAAGACTAAAGAAAGGATCAAGCAAGTACCAAGGCAAGTTGCCCTTTGAATGTTTTTGTTGAAATAATGTAACTGCGAAGAGCATTCTTATTATTTTGTTATTTGATTAAATCCCCATTGTGGATTAATCATGTCATTATTATTATTTTTATTGTTAGGTTAATCCCCATTGAGGATTAACTAAGTCGGTAATTG
>ML792270.1:282215-301389 GCA_009831015.1 Picea engelmannii | reverse complement strand
GGGTTTTCTTCCCCTAGAGGGTTTCCCAGGATAAATGTTGTGTACTTGTGGATGTGTATTTCTTAGTGATCTTGTGGTTGTTATGCTCTTATCTTTATGAAATGCAAAGAACTATAATATCAGCATAAAACATTAACAGTTTTAACTATGGAAAAATAGGTCACTTTGCATCTAAGTGTCCACACAAGAAGAAGGACCAGAACTCTGAAGGTGAAGAGAAGTACAAATCCAAGAGATTTGGTAAAAAGAAAATTTTATGTGTAAACAATGATGACTCTTCAGGAGACACAGATAGTGATTCTTCTTGTGAAGATACGGTTAATGAATTTATTCTTATGGCCAAAGAGGATTATGATAATAAAAGAACAAGAAGTGATGTAAATGATGAATAAGTTGTGGTTGACTTGGAAGAAGAACTGATCATTTCTCTAGAAGAAATTGCTAGACTCGGATTTAAGAAGAAAAAGAAAAAACAATTGCTGATACAGTTCGAGAAAGATAGTAAAAAATCTGATGAAGACTTTGCCCTGCTAAAAGTGGAATTATAAGAGGCAAAGAAAATAGAGGACATTCTGAAACAACAGTTATCAGAAAAGAAGACAATATGTGAAGCCTTGGAAGAAGAGGTAGTAAAAACCAGAAAAGAGATGGAGAAGTTTAAATCATTGTATCTCCAAAATCTTCCAAGCATTAAAGCCTCGACAGAACTAAATGAAATTCTGAGCAAACAAAGATCTCCTTTGTTGAAGACTGGTTTAGGTTATGTAAGTGGTTCAAGCAACGAACAACCAGAAAGCAAAGAGCCAATAAAGATGATCAAGTTCCAAGTCAGCAGACAATCAGACCATGTGAGTACTCTGCCACCAAAAGCTAATAAAGACAAGATGATCCCTGATCAAAAACAAAGATATCAGAAGATGGAGCAAAAAATGCCAAGAAGAATACCATCCTTTAGGTACCAAAATTTCTTCCATGGTTATTGTTTTTACTGCTCTAATTTTGGTCATAAGATTGCAAATTGTCAAATTAAGTTTAGAGACATGCAACTGAGGAGATGAAGAAACAAACAATCTTTGCAACATAGAACTAAATAAACAATGAGTAGACAAAGTTGCACCAATCACTTGGATGCTATAACTGTCATAACTTTGGTCACAAAGCTGCAAACTGCCATATGAAAAATTACAAAGCATATCCAAGGATAAAACCCTTAGCTAGAAATGCCAGCACATGGAAAAAGAAAGATAGTGAAAAATGTGGTCTAGTACTTTCATCTCAAAAAAAAAAAGACTCCTGGTATATAGACAGTGGATGTTCCAAGCACATGACTGGAGACAAGGATAAGTTTATGTCTATAAGTAAAAGTAAAACAAGAAATGTGACCTTTGGAAATGATGAACCAGGTAAAATCAAGGGTAAAGGGATGGTGAGTTTAAGTAATGGCAAAGGAAAAGCCCAGGATGTTCTGCTTGTAGATGGACTGAAACATAATTTTCTCACTGTAAGTCAAATGTGTGGCAGAGGATGTGAAGTGGTGTTCACTTCCAAAGATTGTAAGATAAAGTCTGTAAACTCAGGACAAGTGGTGGCTAAATGCATAATGACATATAATAATGTATATGTGTTGAAAGAAGATAGAGAAGAGTGCCATCTAAGAAAACATGATGAAAGTTGGTTATGGCATAGGAGACTTGGACATCTAAACTTTGACCACTTAATAAAGCTCAAAAATCTTGAGGCAGTAAAAGATCTTCCAAGAATATCAAAGCCACAAGATTCTGTGTGTAAACCTTGCCAAGTAGGAAAGATAACTAGGACACAGTTTAAATCCAAGAGCTCTACTTCAACAAATAAACCACTCCAATTAGTTCATATGGATTTATGTGGACCATCAAGACAAGAAGGCACAGGGAAGGAAAACTACTTCATGATGATCATTGATGATTACTCTAGACTCACTTGGGTTTTTTTTCTCAAAGAAAAAGATGAAGCATTTGAGAAATTTAAAATATTTAAGGCTTTAACTGAGAATCAAACAAGCAACATATTAAAGGTTGTAAGATCAGACAGAGGAGGAGAATTTATGTCCAGTGATTTCAAGGAATTCTGTGATAAACATGGGATCAAGAGAGAATACACAATCCCATGAACTCCACAGCAAAATGGAGTAGTTGAGAGGCAAAACAAAACAGTTCATCAAATAGCCAGGTCAATGATGAATGAGAAGAACATTGGTCAAACCTACTGGGTAGAAGCAATACACACAACAATCCATATTCTTAACAAATCTCACCTCAGACCACACAGTGACAAGACACCTTATGAATTGTGGTATGGAAGACCTGCTTCAATCAAACACTTCAAAGTCCTTGGGAGTAAGTGTTACATAAGGAATAATAATGAAAACCTTGGCAAGTATGATGACAGGGATGATGAAGGCATATTCTTAGGGTATGCTAAAAACAATAAAGTATACAGATGCTATAATAAGAGGCTGCATAAATTGGTTGATTGCATTGACATAAAAGTTGATGGAGTCCCAGTAAGAGAGGTGAGCAATATTAAATCAACAACAAAGGATATAGTTGAAGTTGAAGATGAACAGGTCCAAGAATCAGAAAAAGAAGACTCTGAGTCAAATGAAGATACAAATACTCAGGAAGACTCAAATCAACAGACAACATCAAATCCTTCCTCTAGAATTACTCAAAAGAATCATCCTGCAAGTAAGATAATTGGTGAGAAAGACAAATGTGTACAAACCAGAAGAAGGATAATCAAAGACACCGAGAAATCATATATACCCTTCATATCCATGGTGGAACCCAAGAACTTTGATGAAGCCAGTAAAGATGTAAATTGGTTAAAATCAATGAATGAGGAACTGGATCAGATTGAGAAGAACAATACTTGGGAGCTTGTTCGTAGACCTGCAGATAAGAATCTAATTGGCTCCAAATGGGTGTTTAAGAACAAAATGAATGAACAAGGACAAATTGTTAGGATTAAATCCAAATTGGTCTGTAAGGGGTATGCACAAGTTGAAGGACAAGATTTTGATGAAACCTTTGCACCAGTGGCAAGATTGAAAGCCATTCGAATGTTTCTTGCCTATGCCTTTCATAAGAAATTTAAAGTATATCAGATGGATGTTAAGTCAACATTTCTTAATGGAGATCTAGAAGAAGAGGTATATGTGGAGAAACCTGAAGGATTTTCACTAACGGGTAATCTTGACTATGTCTGTAAGTTGAAAATGGCATTATATGAACTGAAACAGGCACTATGAGCTTGGTATCATGGACTGGACAAATTTCTACAAGACGAAGGGTTCAAGAAAGGTATTGTTGATAGTAATCTATACATTAAGTCTGAAGGTGATGATTTATTAGTTGTTTTGGTTTATGTAGATGACATTATTTTTGGATGCACTAATGACCCTTCAGTTCAGTGGTTTGTTAATTCAATGCAGACTGAGTTTGAGATGTCCATGATAGGAGAACTGTCATATTTTATTGGTTTACGAATCAATCAAAGTTCTACATGGATATTTACCTCTCAAGAACAACTTTTGAAAGATATGTTAAAGAGGTTCCAGATTGAAGATTCATCTCCTGTTAGTAAACCTATGGTGGTTGGTTGGAAGCTCAGTAAAGATGATATTTCACTTGATGTTGATCAAAGAACATATCAATCAATGATAGGCAGTCTTCTGTACATCACAACATCCCGTCCTGATATAATGCAACTGTTGGAATGGTAGGTTGTTATCAGTCTGCTCCTAAAAAAAGTCATTTAGCAGCTGTCAAGAGGATATTCAAATATTTGAAGGGTACAATGACTTATGGTCTTTGGTATCCTAGAAATCAGAATTTACAATTAACTGCATATTCATATGCTGATTGGGAAAACTGTTTGGATGAGAGAAAGAGCACCAGTGGAGGTGCATTCTTCTTAGGTGATTCGTTAGTAGCATGGCTTAGTAAGAAGTAGGGATCTATTTCATTATCAACTACAGAGGCATAGTACATTGTTGTTGCTACTTGCTGCACTCAGATTTTATGGATGATACAAAATCTTGCAGATTTGAAGGTAACTTATACTGATTCCATTCCACTTCACTGTGATAACACCAGTTCCATTAGTGTCTCGAAGAATCTTTTTCTCCATTCAAATACGAAGAATATACCAATAAAGTATAATTTTCTCAAAGATAAGGTTACAAATGAAGCCGTTCAACTGAATTATATTCCATCCACAGAACAAATTGCAGACATCTTTACTAAACCCCTAGCCAAGACACCATTTGAATATCTCTGTTAGAAGTTGGGTGTCATCCCTTCTCTCACCTAAGAGAGTCCATCCTGTCAGGGGGAGTATGTGTTGGTTGAATATTTGATACCTCTGAAAAGTACTGCAACAACTCAGGGGGAGCATGTTTTCTTTGACATTGATGTCAAAGGGGGAGAAAAGGTGTGGTCTGGAGGTCTAAGCATAATAGTGCAGCGTTTTAGGGATTCCATCAATGCTAAAGGGGGATATTGTTGGCATGTTTTACATGAAGTGTGTGCTTGTCATTGATGGCAAGAACAACATCGACGATGGAAAATAGGAAAAGCATAAGCTTGGGAGGAGAAGCGAACAATATCCAGAGATCAAAGCTCATAAGAGATGGCGCGGTGAATCTCAGAACAATCGTTGGAGGATTAGTCAATGATCATATCAATTCAAGACCATTGATGCAAAATCGCCAGATCAACGACAGAGATGAATTACGAAGAGCGAAAGAAGAATTAAACGACTCGTTGGTTACAATCCCGCAATCGGTCTAGATCGTCAGATATCATAAACCCAAATATTGACGATTGTGGTTGATCTAACAAACGATCAGATTAAATCAGATTAAGTCGTGATCGTCGGATGCGCAATCTCCAGATCAACGACAGGGATAGATTATGGAGATTGAAAGAAGAATTAAATATTGTGCTATTTCCAATCCCACAATTAATTAGGACCGCCAAATCTTATAGCCTCTAAGATCGACGATTGTGGTTGACTCACCAACAACGCACAACTTCAAATTGAGGAGTTTTGGTGACGAGTTAAACCACTCGCAAGTCGTGGTTCTGAAACCATCCTTGATCGTGGATCTGCTTCGAGATTATTCATAACCGTTGGATCATTTTAAAGTTCAAGGATAGGATAAGCGTGGATAAAGGGTTGAGAATTTGATTATCCGAATACTCGTTAGCCGTTGGATCAAACCCGAATTCTCGTCAGTCGTCGGATCATTTTTGAGTGAAAGGATAGAATAAGCGAGGTAAGATATGAGATCTCATTTATGTGAATTTCTGTCAACCGTTGGATCATTCTAAGTGGAAGGATAGGATAAGCTAGAAGAGATGCATCACAGACAGATCGAGCCGTTGATCTAAAATCTTGATCAAACGAACATCATTCACTTTGGGTATAAATATGTGAGGAGGTTACTCTCTGGAAAAATATCATTTCAATAATTCAGTTTGAGATTTGAAATTCCTAAAGCTCGGAGACCCGAAGATCCGAAATACATTCTCGATCGTTGGATCATCTGAAGTAAATCTCAGTCGTCAAATCATCCAAAGAAGATCTCAAGCGTCAAATCATTCGAAGCGAATCTGGGTCGTCTGATCCAGAAAAGACGTATCGATTGTTAGATCACCCGAAGTAAATCTCAGTCGTCAGATCATCTGAAGAAGATCTCAAGCATTGTATCGTTTGAAGTGAATCTGGGTCATCTGATCTAGAATGTAAGTTTGAGATTTGAGATTTCAGAAGTCAAGAGACCTAAAGGAGATCTCGATCGTTGATCGAGGAAGGGGTTGCAGAACCGTCAATCTGGTTGAAAGGTCAAAATCTCGAAGTGGAGGCAGAGTCATCGATTGAGATGAAAAAGTGTCCGCGGATCATCGACTTTGGAATATTGGCATACAGAAGAAAGCAAGGTTTGAGATTTGAAACTCCTGAAGCCCGAATCACGAAATAAATCATAGCCGCTGATTTAGGGAGGTTGGATCTGATCCACAGATCGTGAAAGATCAAATCTGAACCGTCTGTTCAGGAGCACCGTCAAGATCATGAGATCGACGGTTCCATCGCATTGCGGGGTCAGAACATGCTCAGATCTTAATTTTTCATGAGTGGGCCACAATCAAAACCACGGTATCACCAAAGGCATACGTGGAGCTCTATAGTGAATTGCGGGGCGAAAAGCGGGTTGCCCTCAAACCGTCTATGGACGTACCCGCAATCACGTGGTCTCGTGAAGTTCATAGCCCAAGGTCATATTGAAAACAAGGGATCTAGCGCTTGCTAGACCAATATCGTGAAGTTCCTTTTGAATAGGCGTATGGTCACCGTCGGTGGTCACATGAAGGAAGGAGCTTAGAAGCCAAAGAAGCCAGAAAAACGACTGACTGTAACTGCCAGAGAAGACGAAGAATTGCGACTGACAGAGAAGCCAAAGGACCTCAATATAACTACCATAGAAGCCAAAGAATCTTTGGACAATGGGCATTGATGATGAAGAGTTACAACATAACCGCCAGAGAAGACGAAGAGTTGGAATGATGATCACATAGAGCACTTAGCGTGAGAAACTGATGTGGAACAGTGAAGTAGGTATTCTTCTTTGGGTGAGATGCATGTGTGTAGCAGGAGATGAAGGGCATGATCTAAAGAAAACTGTAGTTATGTAGCGAAAAGAATGCAGAGGCAACATAGAGTATGAAAGGGAGAAGAGAAGTTGAACAAGGGTGTGCAAGAATATGCGAGCAACAACAAGACACTGATGCATCAGAGAAGAGCAATGTAGAAGAACAATGATGAGACTGGTAAGACATTGATAAACATTGTATCACTGTAATAAATTTCAGTAAGAAAATATTTATAGCTCAGGGTGGTAGGGAGGTGCTAGGGAGGACTATTGTCCTCAGAGTTTCAAGTGGGTGCTTGAACACAGGGAGTTGTAGCTTCCATCTGGTTGCAGCTAGAAAAAACAGGGTGGTAGGGTGGCGCAAGGGAGAACCATTGTTCTTTGTTATACAGGTTGGTGCCTGTGTAACTGGAAGTTGGTGTTGGAACACTTAAGGAGTTGGTGCTTCCTTTTAGTGGGTGCTAGAGAAAGCAGAGAGTTGGTGCTCTCAACAAGTTGCAGCTTGTAAAACAAAGGTGGTAGCCTCACAAAGAGTTGGTGCTCATAAGATTGATGATGTACATAACATAAAAGATTGCCTATCATTCCAAGAAGAAGAGGTTTTCTCCCTTTATGGGTTTTCTCATGAATATTTGTCTCTGTGTATGTCATATGTGTGATTGATGTTTACTATTTCTGTCATTCATGACTTGCATAATCTTGATGATCACTTGGAGAAGGTTAATAACATTTTAATAGGCATAAATTTTTTTAAGCATAGTAACAACTGATTCACCCTTCCCCTCTCAATTGTCTTAGTATTTCCAACATACCAAGCAGGGTCGACTTCTCCATCTAGTGGTTAAAACCACTTTAGTTATCCCTAGGGGTTGACTTCTCAATTACCACCATATAAACATGGTTTGAGCAATCCACAAAAGGGGATTTGGTCATATACAAGACTCGACATGATCAATCCACAAAAGGGGATTTGATCTATATAAAAATAACTCAATAATAATTAGAATACTCTTTTCAGTTACAATATTTCAACACTTCCCACCTAGCTCTAGCAAATAACCTTGACTTGAATAACAAATGATAGCACAATGTAAAAAATCCTTACCAATTCAAGGGAAAAATCTACGACACACCACCACAATAACAAAGAAGATCCTTCCAAGGCTAGTGCATCACTTCCATCAACCAATAACCAACGAAATAACCATACACAAGAGCACAAGAGAGAAACTAACCAAAGAGAGCGAAAATTTCAGTCCAATACTTCTCACAATGGGAGAGTTATGTTATGAAATGAGATCTTATGATCTCTATTTATACAAATTGTCACCAAAATAGTTTGTCCACATAATTTTAGGGTAAACCACAAGATTAGGGGTCAACAACCCTCATCTTTCCCCTTTACAAAAATAATGTTAAACAATTCACTTAAAATTTTCTTTTACACCAAAAAAAAACCCTAACTTAAGGTGACGTCACCCCTTTAGGGGATGTTTTGACACTAGGAGCAAGTTGTTGGTGTTGGAGAAGTGAGTTAGGATTCCCAAAGACACATGTCAATCATCTAGGTCATTTCTTCATGGTCAAAGCCTCATTCTCCTCAAAACGTCCTTGTGTCAATGAATAATAACGTCACCACCAAACCCTAGCCCTCCTAGATGACGTCATGCCTCCAAAGGTGATGTTTTGCCTCTCCTAGGAAAAACGATTGGCATGTGATGGCTAGGTCATGTTGTCCACAATGTCTTCTAGGCATTCAAAGGTATGTCTCTTTCATCCAGTATGCGGACCCTTGGCATCCAACCTGTGGGCTTCAAGCCCCATGGAATCCCAAGCTAGGCTTGTTCCTCCAAAATTGTCCACTAACTAGGTCCCGCAAAGACAAATAAGCACTCCCTCCAAGGATCTCAAGTCAAAATATCATGATGAGTAAATCAAATCAATAAATGAGCCACCTAAGCATGTGCATCAAAGATTACCCTATCAAACAAGTAAGTGATCAAAGACATTATGTGATTTTCCAAGCTTGGATATGGGAGGGTTGATGAGGTGTCCTATTGGGTAGATCTTCCCTAGGTCAATGAGTGTTTCCCAAGTGATCCCTCTCTAATCCATGTAAATTGGATGAAGTGGTTAAGGATCAAGACTCAATGGGCATGGGGTTCATGACATACAAGGGGTTGTAGTGTCTCATTCATTGGTGCATTTGTAGAGGGTGTGTGGCACCTTCGTTTGCAAATGCAATTTTTCCAAGCCCATCATTTTTTCATTCTTTCTTTCTTTCATGTTTTAAGGATAAGTTGAAGGCCACTGTCCTGGCATGGTGTCCAGATAATAACAATGTCACTCACAAATACTTTTGCGGAAATGAGAAGTTTGCCTCGTGATGAGACCCCCTTTCTTTCAGTTGTGCAACTGAGAGCCACTACCCTGGCTTGGTGTCCATATGATGGTAATTTCATACCGCTAGATACCCATGATCATGATAGGTCGACTCGTGATGAGACCTATCCTCAAACTAACTCTCTAAGTATTAATTTATTCTCGTGGGTCCCCCTCTTCTTACAGATAAGTGTTTCATTGCTTTCATGGGGGATCCCTGGGCGAAGCATATAGAAGGTTTATACATAGGGTTTTATCTTTTACCCAACAATAGTCCCTATGGGCCTTCAACCCCTTCTTCCATAGAATGATGGACAACCCCTTCTTGGGTCAATACACCCTAAAATCCCAAGAGACAAGGAAATGGAAGGTTTTCAGTGATGAAAAGTGGTAAGTATGGCTAAGAACAATACAATGGTTCTTCAAGGGAGTTCCTAGTAGCAAACCCATTCCCAAGGAAGACCACTTACTAGGGCACAATGTCAACCACCAAGGTAAAACAGGACAAAAGACATAATTTCCAAGCACATGTCATGAAATGTAAAGTAGTCTAAGATACAACATACTCAAATGCCTCAAATATTGAAATGATACTTACCATAATACTTGACTTGTACCTCATGGAGCAAGGCCAGTGCCTCTCGGAAGCCAATTGGTGTGGTGTATGCCATATGAAAATATATGACCTCTGTGGTGGTGAGAAGGGTCTCCATCTGTGCAAGTGAATATTTTGGGTCATGTAGTCTCTCGGCACTCCATATCTGCAACCTGAGGGTCTCAAAACATAATATCCTTACTTATCCCACAAAATGGGGATAGCATATGGCTCCTACTTGGGGACATGTGCTCGTCATAGAGTGCATGAGAACTGCAACATCTCCTGGTGGACCTGTGCCTACCAAAACTTAGAGAAAAGCATAAGAGCATCTAGGGTGGTGCTACCACCCTTCATCCATATACATAAAAATGAAAAACGAAAACTAATCTAGAAAGAAAAAAATTGACATTTTTTCAAAAATTTCTAAACTAAGCATGAAATCAATATGCAAGTAGAGAAAAATGAAATATGAAATGCATCTAAACTAATATGAGCAGTCAAAATGCAAATGCAAGGAACACAAGATGACCTACCTACTTACTTGGGGCATGGGCCCTGAAGAAGTCATGTGACCTAAACATAAGGTTGGAGAAGAGATCCATCCACTGGTAATGACATTTTTCTCTCATCTAAGGTTGTTAGGTAGTACTTTTATTTATCAGACTTCTTCTTGATGATGTAAGGGCCAAGCCATGGGTTGTCATTTCTCTAGTCATACCTAGGATTTCCCTTTCTCTTGTCCCACATGAGCGCAATACTTACTTCATTGAAATTGATGCAAGGTGTATTCTCAATGCATGGATATGAAGGAGGCTCTGTGCAGACCATTTCTTTGATGATTTCTTCATGTTTTTCACCTTCTTTCTTCAATCTGGATAGACATTGGCTCCTTCCCCTAGTATTTTGCAAGTTTCTCTTTGTATTCATATGTCGATGGGAGAAACATCTGTATGGAGTCTTCATGTATGAAGGGTAGCTCAGATGGATCATACTCAATAACCTATGGAGGCACATCATAATTGTGTTCATTGATGTAATTAGGGCAACTTGGATCCATCACATGTTTACCATTCTTTTCTTGACTTTGTAAGTTCTCATATGTGCTATTGCCCATGGGAATGTATGCATGTGTAAGGCTCATGCTAAGAAAACCCCCAAGGGCAGAGGGCTAGGTCCTCAACAAGAGAATCCCCCAAGCGTCTAGAAAATCGATCACTAATATGTCCATGAGGAGGTTGATATGTGGAAAATCAATCAAAAAAACCTAAATGTCCTCACACACCGCAAAGACCTTGACCCTCCAAGAATCAATACCGCATACATTTCCAACGTGTCGGGTTGTCTTCAGACCAAGTTGTTCCATCACCTTCAATGACATGACATTTGTTGAGGCCTCAGAATCAAGCACATGGTTATTTAAGTGGAGGCCATTCATGCCTAATGAAAGATATAAGGGAGGATTCATGTCTCTTGGTCGATCGAGATACATAGTGTTCAAAATGATAGGAGGATATTCCTTCTCGGTTGGCACCTGCAATACTTTCAAAATTTCCCTTTTCACAGAAGGTATCTTACACATCTCTGTCATTGGGACCGTCATATCCAGTTTTCCAAACATGCTTGCAACATCTATATTTAGCTAAATCTCATCTGCAGGAGTTGGCTTAGGAAGCAACTCATGTATCAGAGGTGGAGGTGGTGGGGCCACTTTCTCTACTAATGGAAGAGGAGTGTCAAGCTATGATGGAGGGTTTGAATCTTTATTTCTTCTATTGTAGGTCAAATATTCCCTCCTCCTTAATTCCTTCTTCTGATAATTTGTTAACTGATTCAAGGCCCGAAGTCTCCTCTCTCTTTCTCCTCGTCTTTTGTCTTCATTGATATTCTCTTGTGTGACTTTATCCTCTTGGAACACGCAGATCATATCAATGAAATTCATATCGACATGAGAATCTTCATCTTGTTGGTGACATTCATCTTCTCTGTGAGGTTCTTGGCATGGAAGGCACCAAGCTTCTATGTCAACTTCCCCAACTGGTTTCAAAGTATCTGGGGCCTTTTCCTCTTGTTGAGGCCTTGGTTTCCAACCTATGGCATCTCTCTATTGTCTAGCAAACTAAGGTTTGGGAGAAAATTGATTCCTCTCTACAGATTGATTCCTCTCTACAATTTCATCATACTAATTCATCTTATTACAATTCCCCACAATAGTATGGAAATGTGATATAAAAGAAGAAGAAAAGAAAAAGGGGGACATAATGGCTGGCTGGACTTGTGGACTCTGAATTTTGAACAACTCCTTGCTCAATATTTGGCATTTCAATTGCAAGTCCATCCTAGTGCAACTTGGTGGGTAACATGTTCTTACAATATGGTAAGATCAACAAGAGAAGTGAGAGGAGGTTGATCTTACCATTGGGTTCATACAAGATGGTAAGATCAACAAGAGAAGTGAGAGGAGGTTGATCTTACCATTGGGTTCTTTTTCTATGGAAACTTTATTTTATTTAATGTTGCACGATCTCTTTTGTTTATTGAGATGAGTTGAGCTCTAGTTGAACATGCTCCAATAGGGTATGTGCCTCCTAGTTCAGATAAGCTTAGAGCCACATTGTTGGTTAAGAAAAAGAAAGAGGTGGATAAAATCCTAGAACCTATTAAATCATCATGTCCCTCATCTGGTGTGCAAATTATCATGGATAATGCGCCTATTTGCAAGGTTGCTAGCATGATTGTGGAAGCTAAATATACATAGATATTTTGGACACCTTGCATTGTTCATTCTTTGAATTTAACACTTAAATATATTGCTTCATAGTATGTGACATAGATGGAAGTCTTATTGATGATGCACTACATATCCTCAATTTTGTAAAAAACCATATCAATTCCCTCATAATCTATAAAGAGTATACACATATATCATTGTTGAAGATTGTATATACTACGTTTTCCTCCTCATTCATCATGCTTAAGAGGTTAACAAAGGTCAATACCACTCTTGGGGCCATGGTTATTTCAAAGTTTTAGTCTTTTTGGAGAAAGACATATCAAACTCCTTCAAAAAAGGTCAAAGATACAGTGTTAGATAATGGTTGGTGGCAGATAGTAGATCTTACCATTAAGATCATGAGCCTTATCATTTTTTTTTCCATGGTTTGTAGGAATGAACCAACCTATCTTAGGAGATGTTTATGATGGGTGGGATACTATGATTGAGTCTGTGAAGACCATTATTTTAAAGAACAAGTTCCATGAGTATGGGACATTAGTAGAGATCTTTTTCACCACTTTTACCACACAATCTAGCAACTAGTGCAAAGCCTTCATAAGGCACTAAGACAGGTGGAACATGGAAGATGTCACCATTGTCATCTAGGAAAAAACTTCCCTCTCTTTAGTGAAGGAATAGTATCCAACACAACGAAGGCTTCCCCAGTAGCTTCCAAGAATTCCTAGGCAAGACACAGTCATGTCTATGTATTGTCCCCATTTTTGGACTCCCTTGCTATGTAGTTGGAGATGACCTTATGGGTTTATGTCAACCTGACTAGAGGGGTGATTTTATGTTACCAACAAACTCAGGGGGTTTAGAGGAGTTATATGATGTTTTCATAGGTTTTCTTATCATCTTTCATCGTCAAGATCACACCTACACAATCAGATTTTGATTTTGATGCATTTCGACCGTTCTTGTAATTTGGAAGTACTAATGAGCATTATTTAATGGAGTTCACTAAGGTTGTCATTTTAATAATTTATCTAAGAGGGGTACCTTGGTGTAATAGGTCGTTGGAATCAGGATAAAGATCTCTAAATGATGGAGAGGATAAAAAGTGACTTTCAATGCCCAAAAATGCTTTAAAGTCAAATAAATCACTTTTTGGAAAAAAAAATGATTAATAAATAAATAAAGTGATTTTAGAGGAAATACTAAAGTTAAATTGATCCACAATTCTATATGCAAAATTTAAAAGGCAACAACAAAATACACTGGCACAAGAATAAAACAATGCACACTACAAAATACGTAGAGAATAAAAGAGAACAATATTGGAATTGAGAAGTAAATGACCATCTATTGTATTTTCAGAAAGAAGACACCCTTTTTATCATACTGGAATATTTTTGTTTACAACAACAACAAGAAACTTACTGCTTTATTTCTAACTGACAAGCGTTGTTTCGCTTTTTATTTAGTTAACTTCCTGACAGAAAAATCATGCTAATTATTTATTAGAAGCTTCCCTGCTCAGCTGGACTATTGAGGGAAGTTTACAATAGAAACAAATATGTGAAGGGAGATGGGTTCCCTCTTTGGTGACCCAATTCCTCCCTGTTTAGATCCAGAAGAATCCCTGCTTCTGCCAGTAAATGAGGCAATTTGCAGTGCATTCTCTCCAACGCTTTCTCGAACTATATTGGGATCATATATGATTGGGTGGAATTGATGATGCTTTCCTCTGAATCAATGTTTGTCCCGCAAGAGCCACACATGAGCTTCCAGGTGAAAGAAAAATGGCATGTGAATTTTATGAGGCCTCTGTTGTGCACGCTCTAGTGTAGTTGGTAATGCATCGACTACTTGAAGAGGGAACTGAGCAAAAGTATGGGTACAACATTGTGCTGAGTGTTGTTATTGTTGGTGATGTGCAGACCCCACTCGATATTGATCAACCAACGCTTAATTATATGCCTAAACATTTCCCTTAAATAAAATCTCCCTGGAAGAACAATGGGTGTGTCCAATACACCCTGTCTGATTAACTGCTCCAACTAAGATGGGATTGCTCTACAGATGATTTTGTCCCGTTATACTACATTTGTAAGAATTATGTTTGGTTGAAGATTTCTCAATAATATGTTTGGCAAAAGAGGAACTGCTAGGCAAAGTGTTATAATATGATGACACTTGTGTTGGAGTACATATCCTATTGGCGGAGACTACTGGAACAAAAACTTGTTTTGACATAAAAAATGTTGGAGATGCACAAGGCAAAGATGAAGGTGGAGTAGGGACTGCATTCATAAGTTGGTCAGGTTGGCGTGCTATCACATCATCCTCTTAGGGAGTGAGGCGGTATGAAGGGGAATTGGGAAATGAGGCTTCTGAAATGAGATCAATGGTGTGCTCAATAGATAAATATGGGGGTAGTCCTGTGGGTTGGGGAAAGGAATTGTAAACTTTTAGGAGTGGGGGAGCCATGTCCTGAGGTGTTGGGTTAGTTAGATAGTCGTGTTTAATGGGGCGAACCAAACACAAGGAAAATATGTGTTCAAACTTACTTTCTTAATGATTGCTCGTCTAGTCAAAGGTTGTGTGGAGTGAGGGGTAGAGGAGGTGAGAACATAGGTACGACCCTCATGTTGCAGGTGGTATTTATTGAATTTAGCATGATAAACAATGTTTTGGGTCCGTTATTAGGGGAGTCCAAGTAACATGTCAGCACAATCTAAAGGAGAACAACACACACCACAGTATCCCGAAAAGGACCAATAGCGAGGGTCACCACACATCATTGAGAGATAGTGAGGCATGGGCCTTCCTTTTGTAACCATCCGGGTTGATATGGTTTAGGGTGTGGATTAGTTGGGATTTGTAGGAATTGGACAAGTCCTGGGAGATGAGGTTCTTTTGGATTCCACTGTCTAGGATGAGAGTATCCAATTCATGCTTAATTTGACAATTGTGGGTAAATAGGGGCACAGGAGATGTGTTGTGTTCATTAGTGGTCATCAGAATTAGAAATGGGTAAATTTATGTAGGATTTTTGAGATAAACGACTTCAGGAGGGTTAAGGGAATCAAAATGAGAAACCTCTGCAAAAAGATTTTTGTTGGGGCAAAGGTTCTGAAGTGCCTGACAATGGGCAAAAGCATGGGAGTTGATCTTCTGGAAGGTACACTAGGGTGTCATTCTAGCTGTGGAGGTGGAGGTAGGGGTAACCTGAGAAGGGCCAGCAGTAGAAGGGTCATATCCAGGTTGGGGTGATCGGATTTGGAGAGCCACGTTACGCTCGACGGCCAAGGCTCGAAGAAAGGCCTTGTCTAAGGAAGAACTCTCAAACAAATCAACTTCATGAAATATGCTTAGAAATCAACTAAAATTGAACTTGACAATCAATACCTCTTTTGGATTGGTGATGTGGAGCTAGATGTGCAGTTTGAAGAAGATGTCGATGTATACCTATATGGACTGATTGGCCAATTTTTGGAGCTGCAACCATTTGGCAAGGAGGTTTTGGTGATAGCCCAGTGGGTAAAAGAGCTCTCTGAGATCCTGGAAGAATCCATCCCACGTTGTAATGTGTGGTGTCTGTGTCTCGACCAAGTCACCTCTATCCATGACCCGAGAATAAGTCTCCAGCTGAGTGTCCCACCATGTATGTGCAATTCCCTCGAGTTGTAGAATGACGATCTGAAGCTTCATGTCTTTCATCATCTCAGGACATGTATGAAAGTATTTGGAAAGACTCTGAATCCAAGAGTCGACATTCTCACCATTCATTTGACCCGCAAAATTTGGTAATTGGAAGCCTGTATCGAGCTGCATGGGTGTTGGAGCTTTGCGCTATTGAAGACGGAGTAGCTCTTGGAGAGCCATTGTTAAATCTTGAATTGAAGCTATGGTAGTGGATGTATAATCCTCTATGGATGGATCTCTTCATAGCGACATAGTTTGAATTCACCCCAAATGTCGATCTATCACTGGATGTTGGAGAATGGTGAAAGATGAACGTGTTGGAAGCCCTGAGGAGAGCGCACTGGAAGTCCTGAGAAGGACATTTGACTTTGAGAAAAAAAATTTGTTGCATGGTATCTCTTCTGAATTTTGTGGCTGAGCAGAAGCTGGCTTGGATACATGCTCTGATACCAATTGATCCGCAATTCTATATGAAAAAATTAAAATGCAACAACAAAATACACTGGCACAAGAATAAAACGCTTCACAATACAAAATACACAGAGAATGAAAGAGAACAATATTGGAATTGAGAAGTAAATGACCATCTATTGTATTTTCAGCAAGAAGACACCCTTTTTATCAGACTGGACGATTTTTGTTTACAGCAACAACAAAAGACTTGTTGTTTTAGTTCTCACTGACAAGTGTTATTTCACTTTTTATTTAGTTAACTACCTGACGAAAAAATCATGCTAATTATTTATTATAATCTTCCTTACTCAGCTGGACTAGCGAGGGATGTTTACAATATAAACAACTATGCTAAGGGAGATGGGAACCTTCTTTTGTGGCCCATAAATTAAAAAGTCACTTGAAGAGAAAAAAATAAAAAAGGGGTGTAAAAGTACAATGAGATCTTATTCTCTCATTATGTGGATGATATTTCTAATTTGATTTGGAGAGATCTTGGAGCCTTTGGAGTTTCGAGAAAACCCTCATTTGGATTGGTTTCGGTGTTGAAAGATTCCACCCTAGATGATCATGATTCGATGGTGAAATATTCCACCCTAGCCATTTGGTGGGGAATTCATTCAGGTTTCCACTTGGACTACATTGTTGAGGAGATCTAATTATCTTTGGCAGCAGATCGAGGTTTATAGAGACCATATTTTCTTTGGAGGAGATCGTTTTTTTATTTGCAGTAGATTGGGTATTGTGGAGATCGATTTCTTCTATAGATATCGAATTTGTATTTATGCGGATCGAGTTAGCTGTGGAGGGTGAGTGCCTATGTGTTGGGGCAAATCCTTTGTGGCTGAGCCGAGTTTCCTTGCTAATAAGGTTGTGTCTTATTGTTGGGATGATTTTTTCATTGTATGGACTGAGTTTCCACTGCATGAGGGCTGAATTCTATTGCAGCAGAGCCATTCTTTCTTGTGGGGTTGTTTTCTTTCCTTGAAGACCAATTTCTCACTGTGGGGCTGAGCTAGACTACTATCATTGCCCAGATTTGTAATAGGTTAGAGAAATATAATAAAATTGGATCCTTTGGTGATATTTCCTTGTTGTTATAGTTATTGTATTGAGTTATTTTCTTGGTATTTTGCTATAATATTTTTACATGCAATATGTAAGTTTGTTGGGCATCCAAAACCTCAAACATCCACAAAAAATTCATGAAGAAAACCCAACATAAAATATTAAACAAACAACAAAAAACAAAAAAAACAAAGATGTATTTGGTAGGGGATATGGAACTACAACCAAGTGTTTGACATAATGTATGAACCAGAAATACACTAAATACTACAACAACCCCAATGAAGAGATCTGATCTTGGGTTTTGAGCATGTTAACAAAGTGTTTGACATAATTTATGAACTAGGAAATCACCCTAAAACACTATAACATAAATAAGAAGGATTTATATTGGAGTTTGGGCTTGTTTGTCAAGTGTTTAACAAAAGTCCTACCCCAGAAAATTACCCAAAACATAGCAGCAGCAAAGAGAAAACTATAGCATCCATAAGGAGGGTCATTACAGTGGTATCAGAGCAGTGCATCCTCCTAGCCTAGAGGGTAATCAATGAAAAGGCTATTTTCAGATTGTTACCAATAAGTGACCAACACTTATACCTTTCCATTTCAGCAAGGTGACTTGGTAGCAAGGTTTGCACTCATGGGGTTAAGCAAGATGAACGGATCCATAGAAAACTTATTAAGCACTAAACACCTATTAAATCTGTCCATTGTCAATAGGTATACGCCTTTCGGCGTAATTAAGTTTAATTATGGACGGATGATGCTACTGTAATGTAAATATTATGTTACCTTATTGGCAAGAACCATTACAGTATAAATTATAATGTTAACTCTGTCGAGGTATTGTTGTGGCTACATAAAGCCATTGTAATGTCAGTGCTGGAAATAGAATTATAGTTTGATAATTGTATGCAATTTATCATCATATAAAAAGTACTAATAATTTTGTTTTAGGGTAGTGACCTAGCAATAGAAGGCAAGAGTAATGACGGGGTCAGCTAATAGGGAATGAAACTTGTAGCCACAGTTATTTGAAATATGGTTATTCTATATATTGCTATTTTATATTGCAATTTTCAATTAAGATGGTACTTATAATTATGATGTTATTTTATTGCATTATCACTGAAATTATAATCAAAATGACGTCGCATTGAGAGTTCCTCAGGTTTATCGAAATGTTTTTCGAATTGCAATGTTAATATTTGTTGAAGTGAAAGGTCAATAATGATGATAAAACGAAATGGAAATATTTATTTAAACTGCCTTGTAAATACTTGTTCAAATTGCAAGGTTAATATTTGTTTAAATCGAAATGTTATTGATGACGCTTAAAGCGCAATATTAACCTTTGTAAGGTCATTGTAAAGTACGGTAATAAATTGGGAGGGAGGTGAGATAATATGGATAATTTGGCTAGTATTCAATCACGGATAAGTCTTAGACATAGCCTTATCATTAATTTAATGGTCGACGTCCGAGTCCTTGTCTTGCGCCTTCCGTGAAGGGCGTAGTCGTCATTCTTGTTTATGTTGCACTTGATAGTATTCAG
>ML792270.1:250891-268201 GCA_009831015.1 Picea engelmannii | reverse complement strand
CTGACTAGTTAGGCCACATTAACCCCTGAGATGAAAAAACCCTCGATGAAAGGAACTCCCCTGATGTCAACATCCAAGGTACCTGACCTAACTATGATCCATGCAGACATTATTACATTATATACCCTCGCAGGGGTGCGGAAGTCCCGTTTACAAAATTTTAAGTGTTGGTGTTTAAAAACACCCAGTAGAACCATCTCTGTCTCTGACACCGAATATCTTCATGAAATGAGTTGACCTCTGTGCTAAACCAGCGGTCAACACTACCCTCGCAGGTGTTTGTAAAGAGAAATCATCTTTGTATCTCAGAATGAATGAAATATAAAAATCAGATTTTTGATTTCTGTCTCGCATGTGTATTCTGATGTTTTGGTTCATATTTTTCTTTTAACCTTGTCTCTTATCCATGTACATACTTATGTAATTCCTTGATTATTTTATTTCTTTTGTAGAGTTACATATAACATATATAGAATCATTCTTAGTCCCTCTCACTTAATACTTATAGATTAAGTGATTTTTTTGTTTTTTTTAAGGCTATAAACCCCAAGTGACATTCCCAACTATATTGCCTTAGCCCTGCAAGATCTGAAAATGCTTGAGTAAGGTTCCTCATACCTTTTCCTCAACATTTATTTGGCGACCATACTGGGGAGATCTTCCATATCTCTCTGGTTGATTGTATCACGATTATATTTCATTTTTCTATTTTGTTTGATTACTCCTTGACTGTTTTTTCCATGAAAATACCTATTACGAGACAACCCAATATTGGAAACGGTCTTGATGACCAAACCAACATTGCATTGACTTTATTCAACATTATTTTAGAAACTGCTAATACTCGTGTTGAACTTGAACGCTCTTGGGAAGTAATTGAAAGGGACATAAATATTCGTGAATGTTGGGAAGCCAGGAAAAGGCAGCCCAAGAATCAACAATAACCTCCATTTTCCTACCTCTTTGGTCTTTCATTTCATGTCCTCTAATCCTCGCATCTCTCGAAGGAGAAGAGGGTTGTCCCTTGAAGCTACCCCTATTTTTGAAATAGGAAGGAGGAAAATTGTCTTATCAACACAACAAAGTGATCTTAGGAGAACCTTATCTGATTCTATTAGTTCACCTTTATCAACCATATCTATCACTTTCAACATGACATCCGCGGGTAGTGGTAGTGGCACCAGAGGTGCCTCCTCCTCGCAACCTTTTGCTTCATCAATAATTGGTAGTATATACAATCATCAAGTCCATATTCAATCCACTATGAATCCTTTTAAAGTCATAAAGAAATATGGGCTTTTCCTATTCGAGGAAGATGCTACAACCACCCCATGGCACGTATCTTCTTCCTTGAATCTTGCACCAGCCACTCACCCACTACCAAAATTCAAGGAACATTAACCTAGGTTTTATGGAAATAGTATCGTTACTACAAACGAACACCTAGTAGCATTTTCTAATGCTTGTCATAACATAGGGGCTAACGATAACGAAACTTACATGTGTTTATTTGTCAACTCTCTCGAAGGGAAAGATGCAGAAGATTTTTTTTATCTCCCTCCCAAAATTCTTTCCACTTGGGAGGAATTGGTTTATCGGTTCAAGTCCACTTATGGATATTCCAAGAGTCCAGATGAGAAGTTAAGGGAATACAACGATATTTCCTATAAGGATGGTAAAACCATTAATTCTTTTAACCTTCGCTTCACCAAATTATATAATCAAATCCCTGAACTAATCCATCCTTAAAATCAGTCTGCTTTCTTGCATTATTATAATGCATTACCTTTTCCTTATCATCATAGACTCGAATATAAGTCTATTGACAACCTCGGTTCTGCCCTTCATACTTGACTAGAATATGAAGAGAAAATCGAAAGAACATGTATCCCTAAGGGAGACTTGGTCAAGAAAACAGACATGTCTGCCCTCCTACAACTTGTTCAAGATATGAATAATAGAATGATAGCCTACGAACGAAAAGGGAATTCCTCTTCCCCTGCCCCTGGGGCATATTCTTCTTCCTTAACACATTTTAGGAATACTAATGAAAACACTTTTCAACCAAAATCCATAATGGCTTGCATTTGGTGTAACTTCTATGAATAAAATCATGAAGAAAGTACTTGCGAAGTTAGGAAAAATTCTAGAGATAATATCTTTGGAAAAAGGCCCGATACCATAATTGTTGTTTTAGATTGGGTTGAACAAGAAGATGTTATGGTAATCAATACCAGGAATAAATCTTACACTTCCAAGGGAAAATATGACCTTCCCCACACTTCTTCCACCCCAAGCTCATCTTCTCAAAGTGTTGATACACAAGCTATCAGAACGTCGGATAATCAAGGAGTGTCTTATCATCTTCCCTCTTCTAAGTATAATATCTTTAATCAATTGGATAATATCAAAGACGATGCTACTCTTTTGGACATGGTTTCCATCCCAGAACAACAAAAGAATCTCAAAAACTTTATGGAAGGTAGAATTTCTACCATAGCCAATCTATTTGAAGAGTCAAAGGAAGATGACTCAATTGAAAATAAGATAGGTGTAAATAATTTTAGGAACCCTGTAAAAACTCCCCTTTCTGTATCTCTGTAAAAATCATGGATAAAATAACTCATTGTTTCCTAATTGATGGCGAGTCGGGTCCAAGTGTAATGTCTAAAATTATCATGGAAGAGCCTGACTTATCATGCACTAACACAAATTCTAGAAGCATTCTCTCTTATAACAGTTTGAAGCAATCAACTATAGGTGAAATCAAGGATGTAACATTGGTTTTGTGTGCACATCCCGAGATAAGAACAACCCTCAACATCTAAGTAATTGATATGTCGGTAAGTAACTATTCAATTATTTTAGGAAGAGATTGGCAAGCCTTAATCGGTGGATACCTTTCACTTGATGGAACACATTTGTTCGTCCCTTGGACGGAATGAACAATATAGTCCTTAGGGAAGGAAGAATTTCATCGTATATAGAGAGTCTTCCCCAACCTAATGTAAACTATCTTGAAGAAGATTTGGGAGTGTACCCTATCTTTGTTGATGAGGGTGACATTATGCTTGAACTAGTTGATTTAGATGATGGCATGTGGCACATGCATTTCGATGGCTCATGTTTAAATGAAGGTAATGGAACCGACATCATTCTATATTCACCTATAGGTAAAATCCGAAATTTTTCTTATAGGTTGGAATTTGCTTGCACAAACAATGTCACAGATTTTGAGGCCTTATTGTTAGGCATCGAAAATGCATATAACCTTGGTTGTGGCCACCTTACAGTTTTTGGTGATTCTAAACTTGTTGTGAATCTTGTACGTAAGATTTATTCACCAAGAAATAAGTTACTTAAACGTTATACTCAAGTTGTTTGGATGCTCATTTCAAATCTGTTATCATTTAACATCACTCATGTTAAGAGGGAACTCAATTCAATGGTTGATAGGTTAGTTGTTTTTCCATCATCCCCTACCCAACAGTTTTTACCTCAAAGACCTGATTGTACGTTCCAATATCTATATCATCCTCACATCTCTTATAACGTAGAATCATAGCAAGCTTTCCCGAGTGACGAAGGCATTTGCGATTTCATACAAAATGAACCGCTTAAGCCCAAAGAAATCATATCTATTGAATATGAAAAATTTCCTAAAGGCTTGACTCCTCTCGAAAGTTCATTTTCATCAAGCGATGTAGGCAAAAAAGAAACACATAAGGAAGAGGAGTTGAAAAGGAAAGTTGGTGATACCATTTCCTTGAATATTGGGACATCTAAATCTCCAAACATCGTTAAATTAGGTGGACAATGTTTCGACGAAGAGAAACAAAAATTCATAGAATTACTTCGTGAATTTCAAGATGTTTTTTCCTGGTCATACGAGGATCTTCGTGGTTTTTATCCCGCTCTCATACATCATGCCATTCCTAAAAAGAAAGGGGTAAAACCAATTAGTCAAAAACAAAGACCTATTAACCCTACGCTTGAAGCCACTATTAGTAAAGAATTGGAAAAATTGTTAAAAGCTAATATAATCTTTCCAGTTAAATATTCTGACTGGATTTCAAATCTGGTCCATGTTTGGAAAACTACTGGCCAAATCAGATTATGTTTCGATTTCCATGCATTGAATATTTCAAGTTTCAAAGACCATTTTCCGCTTCCTAATATGGAAATGATTTTACAACAGGTTGCAGGGTCTCAAATGATGTCCTTACTTGACGGTTTTTCTGGGTATAATCAAATCAAGGTAAAAAAGACTGATAAGTATTAAACCGCATTTACCAGGTGTTGGGTCACATTTTCTTATGAACGCCTGCATTTTGGCTTGTCTAATGCAGGTGTCACCTTTAAAATATCTATGCAGATAACTTTTGACGATCTAATCAGTAAGATTATCCAAGTTTATCTTGATGATTTGACTGTTTATTCTAAAACCGGTTGGATCATTTTGGTCATCTTAGAAAAGTTCTCATCCGCTGCAGAAAATTTGACATTTCTTTAAATCCTTCCAAATCTATTTTCGGTGTCACGAAGGGAAAAATCCTCGATCATATTGTTTCTGATTGATGAATAAGCATATATATCGAGAGGATTACTACCATTCTAAACCTCCCTGCCCCCACTTCCAATAAATAAGTTCAAGATTTCATGGGCATTATTAATTTTGTCTGTAGATTCGTTCCTGATTTTGTTTTCATGGTTAGACCAATCCATAATATTTTGAAGCAAGATCGTTCTTTTTCTTAGACATATGATGTCGAGAATTCTTTCCTTAGGATTAAGAAAACAATTAGCTCTGCACCAGTTCTGGCGAAACCAGATTTTGAGAAATACTTTATCATATATACCAATGCCACCGAGGAAGCAATTTCTGCTATTCTCTTACAAAGTGATGACCAAAACAATGAAAAAATCGTAGCTTATATGAGCCAGGGTTTATCAGATGATGAAACTAAATACTCTTATATTGAGAAACATGTGTTTTCTCTTGTCAAGGCTATAGAAAAATTTCGCCATTTTATTTTGGGCAAACATACGCAGGTAAAAGTCCCTTTGCCTGCTGTCAAGTTTATGCTTTCACAAACTTATCTTTCAGGAAAACTTGCACACTGGATTGTAAAAATTCAGGAGCATGATTTGACGATCATGACTTTGAAGACAATCAAGGGACGAGACTTAGCCCTTCACTTAGCTCAACACCCTAAACCAAGTGAAGAACTTTACGATCAAAATAATTCTCTTTCAACGCTATTCTATATTGAAAATCAAAATCTTTCTATAGCTGGGCATCCTTGGTATAAAAATCTAGTGTATTATTTGCAGTATCAAAATGTCGAGATGGCATAGATCCTCACCAGAGAAGGAGACTCCACCTTGAAGCTTCCAAGTATCTCATTTTAGGAGACTTTTTGTTTAGGAGGTCTGTTGATGGTTTGTTACTTCGGTGTGTAAATGATGAAGAAGAACAAAAGTTATTACACGAAATCCATGGATCATCAACTTATGTCATTCAAATCAGTGGCCATTTTTCTGCTAAGGCTACTTCTTTTAATATTATAAGAAATAATCACTACTAGCCTTTGATATTTCATGACTCATATAAATTTGCAAGATCATGTGATAAGTACCAAAAATTCACTGGAAAATAACTCCTCTCTACCATGCCTTTACAACCTATCCTTCTAGATTTCCCTTTTTCTATATGGGGCCTATACTTTATTGGTCCTATCAACCCTCCATATTTTGTAGGGCATATCTTTATTTTGATAGCCACTAATTACTTTACTAAGTGGACTGAGGTTGTTCCTCTTAAAAACACATAGGATGAGCATGTAGTTTCTTTCTTAGAATCTAATATATTTTCCAGATTTGACATCCCATTAGAGATCATTACAGACAATTACCTAGCCTTCATTTCTACAAAATTGACTCAATTTATAGCTAAGTTAGGGGTCAAACATGTCACTTCATATTCTTATTACCCTCAAGGAAATGGGTAAGCAGAGTCCACCAATAATAATCGAGTTAGGACCATAAAGAGAATCATAGAAGACAAACCTCGCCAGTGGCACACACTTCTCACTTATGCTCTCTTGGCATACTGTATAACCAATAAAGCAAGTACATGCTTTACACCCTTTCATCTCGTATATGGTCAAGAGGCTATTTTTCCTACTGAGCTAGATATTTCCTCATTATGGTTGATGTTATAGACTAAAGAATTAAATTCTTCTAATGTTCCCCAAAGGATAAATGCATTGTTATCCCTAGAAGAACAAATAATTTTTTCCTTGGAGAACATAAAAAGAAGGCAGCAAACTGTGAAAAAGTATTTTAACAAACGAGAAAAGGATGTTGAATTCAAGAGTGATGACAAATTCCTACTATGGTACTCATCTCGTGTTGAAATAAGGAGACATTCTAAATTCCAAAAATTATGGCTAGGTCCTTTCAAAATCGTTTTTATCCGGGGCACAAAATCATACCTTTTAAAGGATTTGGAGGAGCGATTGTTCTCTTACAGTACTAATGGTTCACACTTGAAACATTATGTGGACCAACTTGATCATTAACTCCTTAGGTAAACATGAATGATGTATATAGTATTTTTTCTTACTGTTTTCTTTTTACTTCGGGTTGCTACGTTTTAATTTTTTTTTTTGTCGTAATCATCAAAAGTAAAGTATGGATCAGTGTTTCCATAACAATGTCATTTTGTAAGTATTGTTGATCAATGAAAATAAAATACACACAACTGTCATGATGTCCTCCTTTTGAGACACCATTGAAATAACGTTTTTCTTTCAATACTGTTGTATTATAGTTAGTTTTGTCTTCTTCCTTATTTCTGCTATCCCTTTCTTCCCTCCATCCTGAGATTCAAGAGCATATTAGAAGCATTCTCCTTGGAAGTATAAAATCATTATCTGTTACATCTTACTCATTTTTTATGCATACAAGACCAACTCCCATCATACATATCACTTTCCATAAGTTATTCCCTGAAGTCTCGTCTCATTATTTCCCTTAAACCATATTTTCTCCCTGTTGCATAACTATTCTTTTTAACAGTTTTTCGATCATCTACTTCTATTGTTCTGCGAAACCAGACGTTCTGAGTTCTAAATCTGTTGAAAACAAATTTCCCCGTGGAGTCGTCAGTTTGTTGACCCCCAAAAGCACAACATGAGATCACTGCATGCAAATGGGTTGCAATGCCTTATTACTTATATATATTTAATAATATACTAAATAGGTGGGACCCCATTATGTGAATAATGATGAAAGATTCTTTGTCTTTTTTTTTTTAATTTTCGCTCATGACTACCTTGCAAAGATGATTCTACAGTTTGAAATTCGAAACCGTTTCCCAAGTGAAATGGGCGAATGATGGGTTCGTTGGAAATTTAATTTGAAAAAGAAATGAAAAGGGGAAAATGTGTGTTTTAATAAGCGTCTTGGTTTATTCTTGGTTTATTCTTGGTTCATTCTTGATTCAAACTCCAAGCATGAGCCACATATAGTTTTAGCGTATTGCACTTATGGTATACTTGTTATTATCATGGACAATTGATAAGTTTTATAAGGTGGCAATCCTTCACTAGCAAGGAATGTGGGACATGACATGTTTTGGTGCTAAGTGTTGAGTATACACGTAAAAATTATGAGCTTAATGTAGGGAGGCGAATTCATTTTTTGGATTGAAATATTATGTGGCAAACATAGTGGACCATGTGTTGGAAGTATTGGGTGCACTCATACTTGGCTATAGTTGATGGAATTAATGTGAGAAATGACATGAAATTACTACACGTCGCTCTAACCCTACCTCGAGGTCGCCACCCTCACTTGCTTGCGCTTGTGTTGGTTGCTTTGGTTGGTGTTGACTCTGTTTTGCTCGACCTTGGAAAGAATATTTGTGCTTGTTGGTTTTTTGGCATTCTCCTTACATGTATGTTGGCTCTTACCTCTCCATTCATGAATTGTAGCTCCGCTCCAAATAAAATCATGATGTTGGCTCTTAAATTTTCTTATAGACTGTGTTTTCTTTCCGAAGTTTATAATGGATGTATGTGGGTATCACAATTGTGGGAATTGCATTTAAATGGAGGTTCCTCCCTCTTGGAATTTAAATCTTTCAAGATGACAATAATGGTCAAAATTCCTTTCTATTTGGATTATGTGATTGTGTTGCGCCCAGAATGAATGTTGCTTCTATTGCTATGTCTGTTGACAAATAATTATGGCAAGAATTTTTCGGTTTCACTCACCATTGGTGATTAAAATTCAATGGTTTTCTCTGTGAAACAAAAGAAAAAAAAAAAATTTCTTTCATAACGCCATACCCTTTACCCAGTCTTTGGAAGACTTGCAGCACCTTCAAATTATCTTTCAACTGTTTGCGAATATATAGGCGTATTTTCCTTGCGGCCACCATGAGAGGTCTGTGGAAAGTCTGTTGTGGAAAGAGATGGTTAAATGGTTTTTACAAACCCTTTATGAATGTTTCACCTTTTTTTTTTCCTAGACCTCGGTTCTTTTATCTGATGTATGGAAATTAGTAGATTCTAACTATGGTCTCGATGTATGTTATAATGATTGACCCGACAGTGAGAAGATTGGTTATTTGCGTTAAGTCTTGGCTCGTTTTTTATTTATCCATGGGGGTTTTGTTGATTTTTAAGTTGTATGATGTTAAAATAAAATGATGAGCACCAGTTTCACATGGGGTTTTGAACCCAGATTGTTTATACAACAAGTATTGAGGTTGTAATGCAAGCAAGGTCGATGGCTTTATGTGGTGTTCTCAGCATCCCATGTGCACTTGATGTAGTCTAGTTTTAATTGTTTTGAATGCCTCTATTAACCATGTCTTATAAAAGCTTTGTTGATAAAAATAAAAGGAAGGGGAAATTAAAGTTGTGAAGTTTGACAGTCCTAGAACTTTCCTGGGATTTTTTATTGGATAATATAAAAACAGTTGTGTCTTGGATTTAATTATTAAACAGAGAAAAGTTTTGGCAAATGATGGTGATGATCATTTTCAACAAATACTACTGCATATAATATAACAATAATCATCGTTTTCCCTTTCATTATCTCACTTTTTCTCTCATTATATGTCCACTTCCTTCCCAAATACATTTAAAACATTCATGGTTCTATTGTTATGAATTTCATTTTTTGAAAAGAGAAAGGATTAATAACAAAAGAAAATGGTAGCTAGTGACTGGTGTTGGAAAGTTGGATATGGATACATTTTCTGTTACTTCTACATTTTCTTGAACAATATTTGTTGGTCGCTTCCCATCCATGTTACCATCTTACGCTCATTATAAAGCCCCTCATATTTCCAGTAGCCCTATCACTCCCTATTCAAACAACAATTGATTGTTGAGTTTAAAAGTATTGATGGATGGATTTCATGTGTTTTTGTTGTGAATAATAGAGCCAACCTTTTGATTTTATTTAGGTAGAGTATTGATGCATTGATTGTCAAGATTTTTTCATAACATGATTGGAATATTTCTTTAGGATGAGTTTCTTTAGCAGAGGCAGTAATGGCAGAGGTGCTAATAGAGGAAAAGTAAATAATTGGCAGAGAGGCCATAGAAGGCGACGATTCTCGATACATTTTGACGCTAATCCACAGGAACTAAATCATATTTTTCAAGCTGGGTTCTTCAACCTAGTTGGCCATGGGATCTCCAGCCCTAACCTAAGAGGCCTCCTTTCCAGCCACATCAACACTTTTCTGGTATCTGTGTTCCCCCTCACGAATCTATGTATCCGGAACCACATGCCAATGATGGTTCACAAGAGATTGTTCATCAGCCTGTAGCTCATCACCATGGTTGGCTTGTTGTGTCATTTCCATTACCTCCTTCTCCACCACCACTCAATCCAAATTCCCAAGTTGATCACATTATTTTGCATGTCCAGTCCTCACATGCAAGAAAAAGGCTCAAGGCCGCCATGCCCGAACCAACGATTGATAAAGGGAAAATTCCTTTGAATTAGTATCCTGCCATATTCATATCAAATACAATTGCTCCCATGTCATCAACGAGATCCATCCTCAAGGTTCCATTCAGCCTAAGGCTACAATAGAAAGATCAAAAGAGGGCAGTAGTGAAAAGAGGCAAACTGCCTCTTATAGCAAGTATGGATTTTGATGTTGTTATTAGCATGGAAACCGACTGTTTTTTTGGACAACAAGCATATATTTAGACAGAATGCTTTGGACAACGTGGATATTATCATATTTTTGGTCAACAAACATATTTTATTTTTGTTAGATATTAAAATGCTTGACTATTTATGTGAATGGGAGTTACAAGGCAAATGTTGGAGCATATATTTGGTTATTATATTTCACATTATGGTGTTTATTGTGTCGGAGTTACTTCACACACACCTAGGATTTATTTTTCCTAAGGTTTTTCCTTGTTTATTAGTCATAATTAGTCATTATCCAGTCTCCTATATTTTAGGGGGGGATATTCCATATGGAGAATATTCTCTTTCAGTTGACACTTCAGTTTAACTAGTTGAGTTGAGTTTAGATGTTGCATTGGTTTTGTCACCATGCAACATTGGGATCATCACCATGATAATTCGGCCTTTCCTTGGTATCATCACCAGACTGGCGCATTAGCCTTGATTCCCTGAATTAAATCCTCACTACTCTTTGTTCAATCAATTAACTGAAGACTAGTTGACTAGTTAACTCAACTAGGTGGCAGTTCACCCCCGTAACTGCCTAAGAAACTAGACTAGGTGGAAGTTCACTCCCATAACTATTGGTGTATGTCCACATCACTCTATACCACCACTATGGCACATTGGTTCACCCCCAATGTGCACTCATTGAGCTATACAAAGTATATCATGTGTAAACTATTCATTTTTTTCACAACGGTTAATGAGAATTCTTTCATTATTTCTCTCCTTCTTCTTCTTTCTCCAATTCTCTCTGAAAATGTGTGTATTATTGTTTAGCTATATCTATTCTATGTAGTTTCAACACATTTACATGGTATCAGAGCCGACAGACTGCTAATCAAAAGCTACACCAATTTTTTTTGCAGGTACAAAAGGTTGAAGACAACGGAAAGATGGAATTCCAAAAAGAATTCATTCTTACACCTTACAACTATTTTGCATGGAAAGAGAAAATATCCATACATCTCCGAACCAGAGGGTTGTATAGGTTCACCTTGAATATAGATACAAAACTGAAATCATCCATAGAAAAATACAAGTTCTTAAATCGCATGGATGAGGCACTCTGAACAATTTGCAGTCTTATTTCTCCCGATCCCCTTTTTCACATATCTTCCTGTAAGACTCCCAATGAAGCCTGGACCACCTTGGAAGGGATCTTTGGAAAATAGGATGAGATGAGGGGACACATGCTGGAGGTGGAGCTTCTCACATTAGATCCAAAAAGCTTCGATAATATCCAAGATTTATTTACAAAATTCAAGGATTTACTATCACATCTCAAATCTTGCGGGGTTGATAAATCGAAGGAGGAGAAACAAATGGTTCTCACCATTATCTCCAAGATTGGTCTTGAATTCTCTGTATTCATATCCACATTCCATTCTATCAGATTCGCCTCTAGAGCCAACTGGAAGATGCCTTCTCTTGAGGACTTTATCGAATCCTTGACACAAGAGAAAACCAAGCTCATCAACAGGGGCACAATCAAAGGCCCAAGGGCGCATGCACTCACTGTGAATGATGGAAGCCACAAATATTATAAATCTAAAGATAAAGATAAATGGAAATCTCATGCACATCCGAAGAAGGAAGGGTACACAAAAGCCTTCATTGATGCCTCCAGATCCAAAGGAGAAAAGGGAAGAAAATGAGACAAATGCATGTACTGTCACAAAGGATTCCATTCAAAATCCGCATGCATGCAAAAAAATAAAAATGTGATGTCTCAAATAATTCAACAAAAGAACCTTGGATATCGCATCCCCAAGGGTGCCAAGAAGAAGAAGCCAGAAGATCTGAATTCCAAGAAAGACAATTCTAGCCATGCCTTGATTTCCATCAACTCCTCTCCCAATGCTTGGATCGTTGATTCAGGAGCATCACGTCACATGGCTACCTCAAAAGAAGTATATTATTCTTTGGATGCATGCAAAGGTCCTCCTATTCTGATTGGGGACAACTCTTCTTTCGAAGTCACCGTTAAAGGAAGGATTGAACTCACTAACGGAAGCTTCGAGAATGTGCTACATGTTCCCAAGTTTTCTTTCAACCTTCTCTCTATGTATCAGATGATGAATTCCAGCACCGGAAATAAATTCATATTCTAACCAAATTATGTGGACATCTAGGACATGCAAACCAACTCCATGGTTTCTACTGGTGAGGTAAATCATCAATCTAGATTGTATACTTTTTTTGAATTTATTGAACTTGATTCTGCTTTACTGCTTACTCATGCTGATGAAAGTAGTAGGATATGGCACGAAAGGTTTGGACATTTGAATTTTAGATACATGCAACATATTAGCAAGCACATATTGGTTGATGGTATACCAGACATCCATTTCTCCAAGGGAGTGTGTGAAGGATGTGTTTTCGGGAAACACCCTTAAGAGAAATTCGACAAGGGAAAGTCTCAGAGAGCCTCTGCACCTTTAGATTTGATTCACAATGACCTTATGGGTCCTTTTTTGCATCCATCGATCAACAAAGCGAGGTTTGTTCTCATTTTTGTTGATGATTTCTCACATTTTGCATGGATCTACTTTCTCAGGAAAAAATCTGAGGTATTTCAACACCTCAAAAATTTCAAAGCCCTAGTTGAGACACAGTCTGGAAAGAAGATAAGAGTCCTCCGAACCGATAACGGGGGAGAGTATGTAAATAATGAGATCCATAATATTTTCCACAATGTAGGGATTCAATTGCATCACACAGTTCCCTATACTCCACAGCAAAACGGAGTTACTGAGCGGAAAAACTGATCTCTAAAGGAGATGACATCTTGCATGTTGCATGCAAAGTCACTACCACAAAGAATATGGGCCGAAGCACTTAACTGTGAAAAATACATCCAAAACATATCTCCCCATAGATTTGTCAAGGATAAGACCCCCTACGAGGCTTGGAGCAGCCTCAAACCAGAAGTGACCCACTTTCTCATTTTTGGTTCACGTGCATGGGCCTGGATTCCCTCTAAAAAGAGGAAGGCACTTGATCCACAGAGCACTGAGTGCATTTTTGTCAGATACCTCGACTGTGTGAAGGTATATTGGCTTATTAATATTTCCTCGGACCGACTCATCATTGAGCGTAGTGTCCAATTCGAGGAAAGTGTCTCACATGTACCTCAACAGCCACATGCAAACACCTTAACTCTTCCACCTGTTCGAGATTATGAGCATGCACACGTCAACTCTTCTTCATATGTGAGTTCTGATTCAGAGGAATCAGATGATTCATATTCAAATTCAGTACAGTCAGATGAAGATTCATAGCATCCAGATGCAGTTGCAGAGCCAAAACATAGGCCCAAGTGGGCATAGAATACTCTTCAGGATGAAGGGGATCTCGTTGGTGATCTAGCTGATACTAGGAGGACTCGATCTGATTTCGATGAGCCTCCTGTTGCACTCACTGCCACTGAACCATTTCCCTCCAGGAATATTTTCTTGGTTCAGTCTTCAGATCCACAGTCTTATGGCGAGGCTGCTGGAAATCCCTTTTGGGAATCCGCCATGTAGGAGGAGTACAACTCCCTCCTCGAGTACCAGACTTGGGATTTAGTTCCCCTTCCTTCTGGGAGGAAACTTTTCATATGAAGATGGGTCTACAGGACCAAGAGCACTTCAGATGGATAGATCAACATATACAAAGCCAGGCTTGTCGCCAAAGGATTTCAGCAGGTTCATGGTATTGACTATGATGAGACCTTCGCTCCAGTAGAGAATATGGATTCCATACGATTGGCACTTGCCATTGCGACAACCAAGGGATGTGAAGTCCATCAGATGGACGTGAAGAATGCATTTCTTCGCCGTGGTCTCTTTGAGGAGATCTACATGGAGCAACCCCAAGGATTTATGAAGGACTCATCTTTGGTCTGTCGACTGAAGAAGTCACTTTATGGCCTCAAGCAAGCTCCGAGGGCATGGTATGCCAAGATGGATTCCTACCTGTTGTCATAGAAATTTGTAGGTTGTAAATCAGACCCGAATGTCTACATGCTCAGGAAAACTAATTCACTTCTACTTTTAGTTATGTATGTCGATTATTTGCTAATCACTGGGTGCTCGACTTCAGCGATTGTTGCAGTCAAGAGGATTCTACATGATAGGTTTTTGATGACGGACATGGGTCTGCTACACTTCTTCCTTGGACATGAAATCAGTCAGGATGCATCAGGCATCAAACTATCTCAGGCCAAGTATGCACGAGATCTCCTCGAGAGATTTCACATGACAAACTGTAAGTCTACTCCGAATCCTTTCCTATAAGGAGTCAAACTTGAGGATGGCGGGGAGACTCCACTGGTTGATAACACACTGTATAGACAGCTAGTGGGGATCTTGTTATATCTCACACACTCCAAACCAAACCTCTCATATGCAGTTGGGGAAGTTTCCAGGTTCATGTAGGAGCCGCATGAACTACATTGGAAAGTTGCAAAGAGTATCCTTCGATACGTACATGGCACCATCACCTTTGGGATTCATTATGTAGCAGACTCTACATTATATCTCATTGGGTTTACTGATTCTGATTGAGCTGGCGATAACACTGATTGCAAGTCCACATCTGGTTACTCATTCAGTCTTGGTTCTGGGCCTATCTTTTGGTCAAGCAAGAAGCAAACTGCCATTGCTCTATCTTCATCAGCAGCATCGTCATTCTCAAAAGAATTCCATCATCATTTGCATCAATATGTATCAGTAAAAATGATACCTCATCACAGCACTAGGCTGGCACATCACAGTACTACACTGGCTCAATGTCACAGTTGATAAGCTGGTAGCTCAGTGTCAGTCACATCTTGCTTTACGTCTAACAACTAGGTCAGAAGCAAGGTATACATCATCATCTTGCTTTACGTCTAACAACAAGGTCAGAAGCAAGGAATCATCTTACTTTACGTCTAACAACTAGGTCAAAAGAAAGGAACACATCATCATCTTTCTTTACGTCTAACAACGAGGTTAGAAGCAAGGAATCATCTTGCTTTACGTCTAACTACTAGGTCAGAAGCAAGGAATACACACAGTGTCTTGTTTTACGTCTAACAGCGAGGTCAGAAGCAATGACTCATCTTGCTTTATGTCTAACAGCGAGGTCAGAAGCAAGGAACACACAACGTCTTGCTTTATGTCTAACAGCGAGGTCAGAAGCAATGACTCATCTTGCTTTACGTCTAATAGCGAGGTCAGAAGCAAGGAACACACAATGTCTTTCTTTACGTCTAACAGCGAGGTCAGAAGCAATGATTCATCTTGCTTTATGTCTAACAGCGAGGTCAGAAGCAAGGAATAAATATATACTCCCCCTTTTAGGGAGGGTCCTTTCGAACTATAACAAGCTTATCTTGAAAGTGTTCAAACTTTACACGAGATAGAGGTTTGGTCAACACATCAGCAACCTGCTCATCCGTGCTAATGTACTAGAGTTTCAAGGCTCCTCTCTGTACCATGTCGCGGATGAAATGATAGAGGATCTCTATGTGCTTTGACCTGTCATGGAATAAAGGATTCTCTGTCATCTTTATGCACCTCTGGTTGTCACATCGAATCACGGTTTCTCTCATCTCCAAGTCAAATAGGCCAGTCAACAACTTTCGAAGCCATATAGCTTCGCAGCTAGCAAAACATGTGGCAATGTACTCTGCTTCCACTGTGCTGAGAGCAATACTGGATTGCTTCCTACTCTACCACGAGATCATGGCTGATCCCAAACTGAAATAGCATCCATAAGTTCTTTTTTTGTTAGCAACGCTTCCTGCCCAATCTGAATCAGTGTATCCACTCAATGTGAAGTCATGATCTCCATCATAGCTGAGACCATAATCCATTGTACCTTTAAGGTACCTCATCACATGTTTTGCAACCATTAGGTGAACATGTCTGGGCTCTACCAGAAACTGACTCAAGGTGTTCACTGCAAAACAAATGTCTGGTCTGGTGTTCATCAGGTACATCAGCGATCCAATAATATGTCTGTACAGTGTGGCATCTATCAAGTCTGACGAAGTATCGACCAACAACTTCAGCTTCGTTTCCATGGGTGTATTCATGGACTTACATTCTAGCATGTCGAATCTCTTTAAGATTTAAACTACGTACTTCCCTTGGTTAAGGAAGATCCTTTCTGGACTCTGCCATACCTCAAGACCTAAGAAGTAATGCATTAGGCCAAGGTCTTTCATTTCAAATTCTGCGGCAAGTCTCTTTTTACATTCAGTGATGAGCTTTTCTTCTCCAGTTAAGAATAAGTCATCCACATACAATAGTAATATTACTGGTTCATTATCCATAATTTTGAAGTAGAGATTTGAGTCTGCTTTACTCTTGGTAAAGCCTAAGCTCGTCAAGAAACTTTCTATATGGCCATACCAAGCTCTAGGGGCTTGCTTCAATCCGTATAAGGATTTCTTCAATCTGCAAACATGAGACTTCCTGTCTTCAACCTCAAATCCTTGGGGTTGCTCTATATACACTTCCTCTTCAATAACACCATTCAGGAAAGCTGTCTTCACGTCCATCTGGTGCAGCTTCCATTTCATCTTAGCTGCAAGAGCTATTATGGTTATGAGCGAAGTGTATATGGCCACATGAGGGAATTTCTCTTCATAGTCAATGCCTTCCTTCTGGGAAAAGCCACAGGCGACAAATCTTGCTTTATATTTCTCAATACTTCCATCAGCAGCATGTTTTATTTTGAAGAGCCATTTTGATGATACCACATCCTTACTTTTTGGTCTGGGAACTATTTCCCATACATCATTATTTATTATGGATTGGTATTCCTCTGTCATGGCATCTGCCCATTCCTTCTTTTGAATGGATTCTTCAAAGCAGGTAGGTTCTTCATCTAGTAGATTACACATCAAGGCCGTGTAACTGGAGAATGGCTTTGATCTTTTCACCTGTCTCGAGGTTCCTTCTGGAACACCATACTTCTCTCCATCTTGAATAAGATCTCTTGCCCAAGAAGGCTTTCTTTTATGGGAGAAGGTCATTTGAGGAGGTTCTTGAACTTCTGTTATATCATGATCTTCAAGAGTCTCCTCATCAGGGGAAG
>ML792270.1:152377-216435 GCA_009831015.1 Picea engelmannii | reverse complement strand
ATGCATATCATCATATTCCCTTTCTTTATTCTCTTCTACTTCTTCTACTTGCGTGCCAATTGTCTCATCATCATCTTCATCTTCACTTTCAAGTATAGTCTCTTGATTTTTTATCCTTAACGTTTTTAGGTCATCCACCTTGACATATGCACTCTCAACAATCTTATGTGATCTAAGATTGTATCATATATATGATTTCTTGTTAAAAGCATATCCAAGAAAAATACCTTCATCAGATCTGGCATCAAATTTTCCAAGATTTTCATCAAGTCTTTTGATGTAGCATTTATTTACAAAGACCTTGAAGTATTTTACCGATGGAGCTCTTCCAAACCATAGTTCATAAGGAGTCTTATCACTATTAACCCTGAGATGACCTATGTTCAATATGTATACTATTGTCCTTACAGCTTCCCTCCAATATCCATCAAACAATTTTTCTTCATTGACCATAGTCCTTGCAGCCTCCTGAACTGTTCTATTCTTTCTCTCAGCAATCCCATTTTGTTGAGGTGTTTTGGCAGCAGAGAATTGTCTTTTTATTCCATGGGTTTCACATAAGAGATCAAACTCTTTTGAGATGAACTCACCACCATTTTCTAATCTAATAAATTTGATTTTTGTCTCCTTTTCATTTTCAACAAGGGTTTTAAAGGCTTTGAATTTGTTAAGTTCTTCTGATTTTTCTTTGAGAAAACATATCCAACCCATTCTAGTAAAATCATCAATGAACAACTTAAAGTAAGACTCTCCTTGCAAACTCTTGTTCCTTGCAGGTCCACATAGGTCAGTGTGAACAATCTCTAAAGGTTTTGAGGTTGTGTATTATTTTCCTTTGAATCTTATTCTAGTTTTCTTCCCTAGTTGACAGTGTCTACACATAGTATTTGAGGGATTTATGATCTTTGACAAGTTTCTTACCGCACCAATATTGTTGAATTTTACTAGATTGTCAAAGTTAATGTGCCCCAACCTTCTATTCCATAGAAAAATTTCATCTACTAGATTTATATGACATTCCTCATTCAATTTTGCATCTAGTATATATACATTTTCGGGAGTTTTAGGAGCAGTACCAGCTAATTTTCCTGTGTCTTCTCTCCTAATATCACATTTATGGGAATCAAAGATGTAGAAGTGCCCCTGATCACAGGTTTGGATAACACTTAATAGACTAGGTTTTAGTTTTTCAACAAGAAACACATTTTTGGATTTGTCTTTTCCCAAACTCACAATGCCTTTCTCAAGTATGTTACCTGAAGAATTGTCACCAAATGTAACTTTACCCTTTTGTTTCTTTAAGTCTAAAAAATTGTCCTTGTTACCTGTCATATGTTTTGAGCACCCTCTGTCAACATACCAAAGGTCTTCTTTATCTTGGGTTTTTAAGGCAACAAGACATTCCCAATCTTGGATTTTTTTAATTTAATCTAAAAGTTTTTTTTTTGTATGGCTACACATTTCGCATAATAGGATTAATACAAGAGAAGAACATGTGTAGTATGAGGACCAGAGATATGGAATATGCTCATGGGTCTTTCACCTAGGAGGAGGGGGTAAGAGGGCTCCATGTCAGAATGGGAGATGCACATACGATGTCAAATGGACATAGAAGCCAAGTAGGTCCAACAGAGCTGGTTGAAACTATGAGAATCCTACAGAAAGAAGTGCAGAGCTCGAGGAGAGTTTCTACATAGTATGAACATGTTGCAGAAAAAATCAATAAGTACTCTGGCACAAAACAAGAAACCAATGCAGGGAAGGAAACAATATATAAGTCTTATGATAGAAAGGAGGATCCCATATGGTCTAGACAATCAAGGAGTGACAATAGACAACATCAACACCATCACCACTCCCTGGGACACTGAACCAGAAGAACCCATGCAAGATTAAGGTCATTGAGTTTCCCAAGTGTGTCCCGTTTCAAACACCAAAAGAGAAGATATATGTTATATTTCTTGCAAGGAGAGCTCAAGAATCTCAAGCCACCATATTTTGATGGAGAGCATAGAAAAGGAGAAGAGGTTGAAGCTTGGTTATTGGAAATGAGGAAATATTTCCAGTTGCATGATTACCCATCAAATGTGGAAGCTAGAATTGCAACTTACCATATGCAAGGTAAGGCCTTTATGTGGTGGGATCAACTCAAGTAGACCAAGCATATTGATGAGAAGAGGATTTATTGGAAGTAATTCAATAAATATTTCGAGCAACAGTGCTTGTTAGAGTGATATTATGATAGGAATATGCAAGAGTTCTTCGAACTCAATATTAGAAGCATGACCATGGAGGAATATGAGAGGATAAACTTGGAGCTTCTGAGGTATGTGGATTTCATCAAGGATGAAAAGTTTAAGATTCATAGCTTCTTAAGTGGGATGCCATCATTCTAAAAGAATAAAATTTAGTATTATGATCCCAATAATTTATAAGAATCCATGAGGGATAAGTGTTTGTTTGATCAAATCAAAGGAAGGATAATTTTCCAAAAGGCCTAGGATGACAAGAAGAAAGGTAAGATGGATCAAAGGAAGAAAGGATTCAAGCCATATTTTTCCAGGAATATCTCTCAAGCATATCAGTAATGGCATTCAGTTGAAAGTGAAGTTAAAGAAATTGATGCAATGGGAAAAGGGCCAATGAAACATTGCATGAGGTGTTGGGGATGTGATGGAGACCACATGTACAAGGATTTTTCTCACAAAGGAGATAAGTTGAGGATTGTGCACAACATTGAGGAATCTGATACAGTGGATGATGTGGGCAAGAGCATGCCAAGGATTTATGCATCCTTGGATAATAGACAAGCATACTACCAATCCCACATAATTGAGATAGAAGGTATGATTAACAACCAACCCATAGTTATTTTGATTGATTATGGATCTATTCATAGCTATGTAGACCTCAAGTTGGTTGAAAGAATTAAATTCAAGAAATGTAAGCATGAATAATCTTGGTTACTTTAGTTAGCTACTAGAACCAAGAGGAGAATTAGTGAGCTTGTTAAAGAATGCCTAGTGAATCTGAATGGAGTCAACACTAAGGAGGATTTGAACATCATACCACTTAGGTCTTATGACTTCATGACTAGTATGGATTGGTTGTAAAAGCATCAATATGTCCTAGAATTTTTCAATAAGGTCACAAGTACATATGGGGTCAATATTCAATGAAATATCATGATGATAAGGATAAAATTGATTGTACCATCGAAAATTACTATATTATTATTAAAATTTTGATCAATTTTTTCTGGGTGTTGGAACATGTATTAAACGCAAAGGAAAATGGATTTGATATCAGAGGTATTGTTTAAGGAGATTGTAGCACTAAAGCATGAGCATGCTCCATGTGAGAGAGAATATATATCTCAGTGATGATAATAGAGTGATTAGAGGATCGTCTATAAATAGGTTTCGGTCATGGAACAAACCAATAATTCTGGGTGGAGTTGGTTGCACATGTCCATAAAACATGGATATGGGATCCTAAGTGGACATGGTCAACAAACAACTTAGTTAATCGTCGACCCAAAGGATTGGCTGACCCACTCAACTGACAAGGTAAGGTTTACAATGGAACTGCATGTTCCATTACCCCTACATAAACTTAGCTTGGAGGAAAAAAAAGTAAGTAGCTTTCCCCCCTAAATTTGTTCTGACTACAAAAGTTGATCACAAGATGGTACAACAACACTCCTGAGGAATTATGATCCCCATCAACACAGATCAAGGAAAAAAATGCATTCATCCATTGCAAACTAGTTGCAAAATCTATTGTCCAAACACGGTCCTAATCGGTCAGTCAATTAGACAACAAGACAAAACCAACTAGTTGATGAGTCAACTATTCAAGAACGCACCAATATAATCAATCTATGTTAATCCAATAGTCTCTTCCAAGCTAGATAGTCTGTGTACCCAAACAGTCTCTATATCAGGTACAATAAGTGGAAGTGCATCTACTAACAACACATTCGAACATGGTTCGGTCAATTTTTTCAAATCCAAGCACATCAGTTGGGTTTACACATTAGCAAATTCAATTACTCCCCCCACCCTTAAATGGAGTTGAGGGATCAAAGTATCAGCAATATATGTTCATTGAAACATTAGTTGACAAACAATATCTAGTTGAAACACAGTTGAGAAATACACAGTGGAAAAAATTCCAGTCCACTATCATCTTTGGTCGAGTCTCAGTCGACCAATATCCCAGTTGAAATCCGATTGACTTTCAAGTCAGGTCAATCCTGTGGTCGACCATAGCAAAGTAATTGATAATGGAGAGGAGCGATGTGCTTCCATACAACTGATTCTACAAAATTATACGAACTCCTCAAACATATGGTGAAATGTTCCCATGACCACTCATCAATCCAACCATAGTCTATTCTGGTAGTCAATATTGGTCCACGATTTTGTTTTTCATGTCTCTTCTGCAAACATCTGAAAGAATGATTGTCATTCCTTCAATTTTTATGGTGAGGATGATGATAAGGCAAAAAGTTATGCATTGGTTGATCAAGATATATAGGCTTACGTTCCAGTGTACTCTCAAGAGTAGAATGAAACAATATATCAACAACAGTGTCGCCAACAATAATATCCTCAGCTTCTGGCATGTGAGGAACAACCATATCATCAATTGGTTCAATATATTGCTCTATTGGAAAATCAATTTGAACTCCACCTGCAACGAACAAAACTTCTCTATTTGTAGCAAGGGAAGGTACAGGCAAGGAGGAAATAAAAACATCATATCCAAGCCTTGTTCTTGGAGACTTTATCTTAGGAATAATAGGAGAAGGAATACCCTATTCATTCTTCCCAAGTCTTCCTCTGGTATATCCCATTGTGCTGAGTAGTTGGGAACCTATGCATATAGTGTATTTTTCAAAACTAGGAGAAACGACACAATAATTAGTTTTAAAGAATAAATTAACAACATCTTTCTTACAATGAGCATCATAGGGTGGGGAAGAGATGGGTGAGTTTGGCATCTCAACAACCTCAACATTCTTCTCTTCAGCAATCTGCAGTTGGCAAAGTCGTTCTTCAAGGTTATGTTTGCAGTCCTGAAATCTCTAAAGAGTCTCATCCTTCTTAGTCAGCTACACTAATATGGCATCATGATCTTCCTTCAATGCTTGATATTCATCAAACAGTCAATTTTTATCTTATTGAAGAGGATAAAATTCTTCATGAATCTCATCAACAGATCCTGTAAGTGGGAAACCTTACAAGTCAACTGGCCATTTGTTTTCGTCAGCTGGTTGAATTTTGTGCTCAATGTTGTATGAGGAAGGGATTTCACTTCTTCCTCCAAGTCTTCAAGAAGGTCATACTTGTCCTTAAAATTGTCAACAAGAGTCTAGAAAAATCATTCCATGGTGTTCCCCATTGAAGTAACCCTCCTAGAGTGCTCAGTCACAGCAGTATAGAACACATTTTCCGTAGTCTTCAAGGAAGCATTTTCATGAGAAAGGGTTTTCACCTCCTTCACGAGATCATTGACAAGATCAGTTTTATTTCCAAAATCATCCACCAAATTTTGAAAGATGGTTTCCATTGTCTATTCTAGGTCAACAATGTTCCTAGATTTTTCATCAAACCATTTTAGAAGACTGGTTTGAAAGAGGGAAACCTCATCTTCTAGATGGGTATGAGTTGTCTTAAGTTTAGTTGTTAATCATTGATTCTCAATCTACAATTGTGCAACGACATTCTACAAGGAATTGAATTATGCACGAAGTCGATTGTGAGATTCTTCATAGGAAATGGTATTCTTCTCACATATCTCCTATAGTTTATGAAGCACAAGAACTTCATGTTCATCAAGGATGTCCATTTTCGATGGAGGGAAATATCTAAAACAAGAAATATATAAAAGAAAAAAAAATGGATTTATTAGTCGATGTACACCAAGTCAATTCTCATTCACACAGATATGGTTGTTCATGCCAAGAAGTCATCGGTTCTCAGCATGTATCGTCATAGACCATCATTCGATGAAACACAAGATGGTTCGACATCCACAAAATTTGTGCTATCTAGTCAAGCAACCAATCTAGCGAATGACAAATTCTATGGATCTTCAAGGTCAAGTAAACAATATTCCAGATAGGTCGAACATATTCGCTAAGGAAACTGTCAATGTAAGTCAAAATTTATATGGGAAGGCGCACTTGTGTGATTGTTGGTCAAGTCGAGAAAACATGTGACCAAGCGACCTATTCAAAATAATGTTGGGAAGATCGATGAGGGACCAAGTCGATGTAGAATTCAATTTGCAACAAGAGTTAGGGCATGCATTTTCCAGTCACCAAGTCGAGGGGTTAAAATTTAGAAGTCTGCAAGAAGCCATTTCCTAATGCGCCAGTTGATTCAAAGGATCGACATACCTCCAACCAATTCGGGTAGAGCCTTAAGAGTGGAAATTTATGGTGCACCCAAGTTGAACGTTCTCCTAATAAATAACAAGAGTAGTCAGGTCAGCCAAGGGATTAAATCTTTGAGGGTTTGGTCAAGTCTACCTTTACTCTAGTCGAGGTTTCAGATCCACGAAAAGAGAGCTACTGAGGTCATATCCTTGGTTCGTCGAGTGAAAGTAAAATCGACTCTAGTCTTATTTTTATGTTCCAGTCGATAAGAAAGGTCAATAGGATCGACTTTAGTTTCCATTCGAGTTGAGCAAGGGGAATTCCACTTCTGTTCGAATGAAAGGAAGGTCTAGTTGTATAGATCTCAGTCTGGTCTATGAGAAAGTTTCTCCATGAGGATAATCGAGATCATAGATGTGTACGTAGGTCCATGCTTCAAGTTGGGTCATGACATTGAAGTCAATTGAGCCAAACTCTGCAAGTTGAGATCTCGGTAAAACTCCCATTCAAATTTTATGCAAGCTTGGGAAAAATAGCTTTGGGAAATAGATCTAGGGTACAAAGCATATATATGAACTTCAACAGCTATAGAACATACAACAATAAAGAAGAGTTTCATCAACTTAATAACTTGTGATGGGTAATAAAATTATCACAAAAACAATATTAGCAGTAAGTCTCTAGTTTTAAACAATCCATCACTGAAAAACCATATCATGGGACATAGATTCACTGTTATCTCAATCCCATTATGTTCTCTATGAACCCTAGATCAAGAACCATCTTCTTTGATACCATGTTGGAACATGTATTAAATGCAGAGGAGAACAGATCTAAGATCATAGGTGGTGTCATATAACTAAAGCACGATCACACTCCATGAGATCGAGAGTAGATATCTCGATGATGATAATAGACCGATCAAAGGATCGTCTATAAATAGGTTTTGGTCATGGACCAAACTGATAATTTCGGGTGGATTTGGTTTCACATGTCCATAAAATGTGGATCTGGGATCCTAATTGGACATGGTTAATCAATAGTTTAATTGGTCATCAACCCAAAGTATTGGTTGACCCACTCAACTGACAAGGTGAGGTTTACGATGGAGCTGCATGTTCCAACATTGGGATCCTTGACATTCATTGTATGTATGGAATTGTTCTTAAGTCATCTCTATTACAACAAATGTTCATCGGAAGTTAAAAATACCCTTTTGAAATCATTTAACGGTCGTTGAATTGGTCAAATTTTACATGGTCAAAGTTCATCAGAAGTCTGTTAGTGGTGAGATATTTTGAAAATTTTGTTGTAGGTGCAACATTTGTAAAAAAAAAATCTGATCATTGTTTGACATATGAAATAGTCTTTTTTTTATCATCTACTTGTTTCACATCCAATTCTTGATCTACATGATTTTGTACTTTGAAGGATAGAATATTTTAATATTTATGTCTCCTTTTAAATACCCACATTGGATCACTAACCCTTATACCCTCTTTTATTTGGGGACACAAATTGTTGTCTATGAAATAGGTATGAATGTGTCTACTCAATTCGATTTAATGACTATACAATTTTTCTTAGCCTAGTTCTCTTATATTGTTTGATTTCCTTAATTGCTTATATTGAAGCTTTGAATCTTATGTGGCAAAATTGTATAGTTTTGATTTCTTGAGTAATTGTTAACTACTCTTATAAACCTTTAATAAATCTATGATGACAATGGATTAATTCACTAGTACATATGGGGTCAATATTCAATGACATTTTTACCATAAGAATATTTTCATATACTATACTTATATTTCTTCAATGGATTTTTTTGTAATATGAAATAACAGTGTCATATAATAACATTACTCCAGAACAAGAAAGGGTGCTTTCTAGTTTAATGGTGGCATTGGAGGCAAAGGGTGATGGGAAATGAGATTTCCCTTGTATTCGATCCAGTGGATTTAATATAAGAAGACTTGTAAAAAGAATAGTTGAAAAAAATTGTAAGGAGTATGGGAACATTGAAGTGGGGTATGAATATCGTCCCATGGTAAGTTATTCATTATAAGTTTTTGTATTGGGTGTATTTATAAATTTTTCTATCACTTTAATATTTGTTATATACGCTAATTTTATTGATCGTTTGTAAATATAAATACAAATCCTCCTAAGCGTGTGGCTCGAGATAATGTTCCTAGTATTAGTAGAAATACTATTATGCAAGCTGAGAAAGATGTTATGGATATTGAATATCAAGTTAATTCTATGGAAGAAGTTGACACCAATAATATAGTTGAGAATGATGGGACAAATAGATTGATCCAAGACATATTTTCTCCTATCAATGAGGACAACTTTGATGATATTCATGATATACGTCTTCTTGAGAAGGTGCAAGAACCCATTTATGAGGACTAAAGAACAAATATTCTCTCTACTATATTGTTGTTGGTGAACTTGAAGGTATTGAATAGTTTGTCAAACACTTGTCTCACCTAGATCCCAAGGTATGTGATATAATCCGTCACATATACATAAAGGTAAACTTTTTTTTTTTCTCTATTTTTAGTGTCAATTAATGTGTAAATTAAGGATGTAATATTTGTTATTACTACTATTTACATTAACTAGTTATTTTTTATGATGTAGATTCTTAGTTGAATTTTTCTTACAACCATCAAATAATTTACTTCACACATTTCGAGAGTTATCTTCCATTATGAAAGATATTGGAATGGAGTATCAGGATATTGATGCATGTTCTAATGATCATATTATGGACAATATGCATCGAAAACGAAATGTCTGCAATGTCTAATCAATAGATATTGAACTGATGAAGTAAGAAAAAAGGTGCCTCACAAGGTTTTTTGTCATATTCCCATAATTCCATGTTTGCAATGTATTTTTAGGTTCCAAAGCATAACACATAAGTGAAGAAGTTGTTCTTTGAATGCCGACAGATGGTTGTGCATTTAGGAACATTGAAGAAAGAAGGTTGATTTTAAAGAACCTCATAATGTTAGGATTTCATTGGTAGTTAACAGTGTCAATCCATTTGGTGATCTCGGGTCTATTTACTTAGTGTGGCCTATTTTTGTTATAAACAATAACCTTCCTCCTTGGATTTCGATAAATATGGAGCACACAATGTTGATAATGGATTTTCTAGGTATTTGTTTACAATATTTATTTGAATGTATCATTTCGTTTGTTTTATTCATTGCATAAATTCTTATATATATACAAGGTAGTAATTATGTGTATTTTCAACCAATTAGGTAAGTACCAAGTGAAATATATGAATGTATATATTGATCCTCTTGTCGATGAGTTACTAAAGTTAAGGGTTGACATCACTATGTACGACATCTCTTGACCAATAGGGAAAAATAAATTTAAATTATGTAAAATACTTATGTGGACAATTCATGATTCTCTAGGACTAACACATTTTTGTGGTATGTAACATACTACTGCACTTTAATAGTATATAATTTTATGAAAATAGCATGCATTTTTCTTAAATAATTCCTTGTTATATAACTAATACTGACATTAATCCATATCTTGCAGGTATTCAAACAAATGGTAAATTTACATGTTCAGTTTGTGTTCCTAGAGTGAAATCTCGTCGTTTAAGAAGTTTAAGAAATGAGGTGTTTTATGAGTATTGACACTTCCTCCCTACGAACCATAGGTATCAAACTATCGAAAAATAGTTTTTCAATGGGAAAGAAGAGACTAGAATAAAACCACGAAAAATTACACCTCACCTAAGGAAGTTGGAATATAATAGAAATCATCAAGATAAGAAATTTTAATAGTGTGTATCATATGAAATGTTTTACAATTTTTATTTGTAGTGAATTATGTTTACTCTATCTAATATTTATTGTTTTAATTTCATTTATGTTTCATAAAGGTTTTCAAGGCATTGATGGGCTTCCATGAGGAATGGAAACTTACCCCATACAATTTAGTAGGTTTCCTTACTATGAGCACCTATAAATATCCCATGTGTTTGATACAATGCATATCAGGAAGAATGTAACATAAACATTGTGGAAAATCTTAGATGGAAGGAGGGACATTGAAAAAAATTTCAAAATTTGTACTAACATTCAGGAAGCCAATCATGCAATGAAAAATTTGATTGATTCAAATAGAAATGGACACCAAATAATATTACATGCTTATTTAGAGAGAATGAAAGCAATGTTGTAAAATAGGTCATTTGGAAAATTAAATTTCCCACGGGATTTTCTTCAAACATAAAGAATATATTAATGAAGAAAGGTTAATTTTGTGGGGTAGAAACTCATGACTAGTATACCTTCATTAAGGAAATTATTTTGGTATGTTTATATATTGGTAATACTTATTTTTAGTATTTTGATTTTGTTTTCTTTTCAAAAAAATAATGATTCCTTTTTTGTTATAGTACTTCTACCTCTATCTCTCCTTAAAAGATTTGACAACAACATAAAACAAGTTATATATGATCTTGGAAAATACACGAGGTATATAATGATTTATATGAAAAATGTTTATTGCAAAACTTGTTGTTATGTGTTTTACTTGCAATGTATATATTTTTTTATTGAAGCCTATAATTTGCTTGTATCATGTGTAGGTGGTTGTCATCTAAATAAATCCATAACGAAGATATAAAAATATTGGAGGAGAGAAATTTCTCAGCTAATGTGTGAAATGCAAAAGAATCTACCTTCGACATTTTTCAATGCACAAGAACACTGCCTCATACACCAAGTTGAGGAGATTAAATGTGTGGACTTGTACACACAAGGTCAATGTGGATGGTGGAGAGGCACTTGAAGTCATAAAAGGATTTCATTAGACAAAGAGCATGTCCTGAGGTTTTATTGTGAAGAAATATATGGTATATCAATCCTTGGTGTATATTAGTCATTATCTTCCTAAATTAGGAGCAAATATGAAGGTGCCTCGCATTTGGGATGTCAACTCTATCAACAAATTTGAAGGGAAGGTTCTGGTCGGGAAAGGTAGAATGGGGAAAGTGAAATGTAATTAGATGGTAGTTATCTATAATACTTTTCACTATTAATTTTTATCTATAGTGTACTTATTTAATTTTTATTCTTCCATCAATTATTAATCTTTATTTTTTTTATGGTCGAGAGTGGGATGCAATACATTTATACATCACAAACAATCTTTGATTGGATGTAGGTATGGATAGATCGATGTATACAATGTAATGGTAGGTTATCATGGGAAGGGGTGGCTACATTGCTTTAAGAAGCTCACCATAATCAAGATACTAATATTACTCGAGGGAATTGATTTATCATATGATTTAAAAGATAAACATGCAAGCATATTCACCCACATCATGTTTTAGTTATTTTCCATTATATTAATCTATGTGGTGTTCTTTTTTTATATAATTTTTTGCTAAGTTTAAATATATTTATTGATTGAAAATGCATTTTTTACATGTCAGACATATTATAGTTGAAACACCACAAGATTATGTGGTGCAATGGTCGTAAATTTTGCATCAAAAAGTTGGATGATAAGAAGAAAACCTTTGGTTGTAGGATAATTGTAGTCTTTCAGGTCACTAATGTTTCATCTAGAAGTGGTAGGTATCCAACAATATTCAAACATAGATATTATGGGTATTTGGATGATATACTTGAGTGTGACTTTAAATCCTTCAAGTTAATTTTGTTCGAGGTCAAATGGTACATGTTACGAATGAATGAACGTGATCTCGAAAGAACTATTATTGAGTATGTCAATAGATTTACCATGGTTAATACAAGGACATTTGAATCAGGTCAATAAACTTATGTTATCCCAAGTCAATATGAGTAGGTCTTTTATTTAGAGGTTCCAAGTAAAGTAGGTTGGTTGTACATTGTTAGATATGATCCAATATAACATCTAGTTCCATTGATCACATTATAACATTAACTTATTCTTTGAGGACACTTGCGAGCAAGTGATCCGGTATAAAACTTGGTACATTATGATTTTTCAGTTTGATTTATATGTTATGATTTGATTATGAGTTATACTGTGATGAGTTTTGAAAGTTATATGTTGTTCTAGATGTATATATTGACAGGTATTATGATGAAGTTTAATGAGTGTGTAGGAAATGTGACAGGTTGAGGATGTGGATGGGATCAACATACTTCCTTGGACTCCGGATTGAGTTAGGGAGTGGACTTGTATTTTGGTTTGAGTATTTGATTTATACGCATATATCATTGATGATGAATTCTATATGGACCTCATGTACATGAATTATTGACATTGTTTTTATAAGTGGATGCAGGCTTGGTGACGCTTGCTAATCCAATTCACATATGGAGTAAAGAGATCATACACAGAAACCAGACAGATGAGGGAGAGGTGTGGTAGTGTCCCCTACCACAACCTACTAGCACTCCCTCCATGACCTGAACGAAAGGTTAACGATTACCTCATTCTAAGAGGTCCACGATGTTGTGAGGGCAGACTGAGACAGACGCTCACGAAGAATTCTAAGGGGCACGCAATAAGTAAAAATCCTTATTCCTTAGACAAGCCCTTAGTCTCTCACAAGGTCGATCAGTGGAGTGTTGACTCCAAGTGTCTGGAAAACTTCCAAACTAGTCATTGGTGAGTGGCACCCTTGGAGCATGGAAGTGTGTCTTGAAGGGCACGTCGCATAAACAAAAGTGAGTCAATAAAAATATAGGCCTAGAAAATTAAAATAAAATACTTAGACATTGTTAGAAAGAGGATACAATTGATTATTAAATTATAAACAAGAAAACTAACAAAGATTCTAAGTCTAATAGGTTTGACTAAATTAAAACATTAAAATGGAATAAGGGGAATTAGACTAGTAAGATAAGTAAAAGAAAAAATAAGAATAAAATTGGATATATGCACATGTGTGCATGAAAATAATAAAAAAAAATATATTAAAAAGAAAATAAAAACATGAAAGAATAGTTGGTCAACATAGAGTTAGTATCTTAAGTCAATCAACCACCAATCGTAACTAAAAGAAGACTCGTAATCCAACTCAAACTGAAATTTAGGTAGGGGACACAAAATAAATGAGGGATTAGGGAACTAAGAGACACCTAAGAGGAAAAATAGGAAGAAATTGTGGAATGTGAGGGAAAATGTCTATTAATCAAAATAAAAAGAGAATTTACATGTGCAACTTGGAGAGAGTGTGACATGTGTAATGGGTGAATAATCCTTGATTAAATTATTAAAAATTAATTATTTGTGCATGGGAGGACATGTGTCATTGCTAATTTTTCTATAAATAAAATGGAGAGGAAGTGAGAAGGGACCTCATTTTAAAGTATTGTTATGCTGCCAAAAAATTTCTTGCAAGAGGTGGAAGTCTCACCTTGCGAGGCCTAGTTTGTGTTATTGAATTTTTGGTTTTTGTGTGTGGCCCCTTTGCGTTTCGGGAGGATAATAAGGAATAAAAGTACCTATAGCATTGGTTGGAAGGTACTGGTGAAGTCCTTGAATTAGCATGCAGAAGTTGGGAGCACTTGCCCAAGTTTCAAAGTTGAAGAACACCATCAGTATCACTACTCTTCCAGTTCCAGTATTTAACTTGAAATGTTAATAGTTGCTCAATAATTTTGTAATATTAATTTAAGATGAATTGTAATTAGAATCACAGTGACTACATTGTTATTCGAAAATTTATATGTATTAATCGATTTTGGAATAATAGACAATAGTAAAGGAATGTACAGATTTTATGAACTGTGAAGATTTCTATATGTATAAAAAAAATATAACCATTATAATGTAGTCTAATATATATATATTGAATTCTTGGTCGGTGAATCCTTATGATATGAGCATCAGACCTTTGGTGAATAACTAAAATCTAAATCCTATATTGTATTCTTTACTATTATGAATCATCCTTTCCAGTGCTAATTGTTTTGAGTAGCAATACATGAAATTTTAATAAACAGAAAAGTGTGACAAGAAATCACTGGTACATTTGTATAGCATTCTACAACTACTATGTAAAATATTGTGTTATTTTACATAGGAAATGGGAGAGTAGATGTAAAAGAATCTGTTATATTCTAGTGGATAGTATGTTTACGGCTTCGTAAACATACTTGAGCGTTGATTATGTGTCTTGAAGGTTCTAACCTTGCAGGGTAGGATTGGGCAAGTAGACAATTTTTATATTCACTAAAAATTTTGTGACCTGACGTAATGATTTTCCACTTGTTAAACATATTAATTCTATTGATAATTGTATTTAGACCTTGTTGTAAAGTTGACACTGAGCAAGAGAATGATGCTGATTAAACTTAGATTGTCTACCTGTTGTTATCATCGTATCTTTATTTTCATTTTCTTATGTAATGTCATACTATATAGTTTCATAATTTGTTTATATATATATATATATATATATATATATATATATATATNATATAGTACCTACTTGTAGTATTCATTTACATTTATGTTATGTATGGAGGGGTTGTTACATCCAAGAGGAAGGCCTGTAAAATATAATGTACCAAAAGAAAATGATATTGAAGAAGAAGATGATGTAGAGAAGCATGAGGTAGATGTACTCTCAGATGAATAATTCAAAGAATTTGAGCCAGATGTAGATGAAAATGTTTTTGATGATGATATTGATAATGATGTTATCGAAAATGACATTGATGATGATGTTGATATGGCCAATCCTTTCAACATCAATTCTAAATTGAATGATATAGATGTGGATTTGTATGAAGAAGATCAATTATATTGCAGAAATGTTGAAATGTAGGAGGTATGTGATTATATATTTTATGTGATTTATTCTCTTTAAAGTATTTATTTATATGGTTCAATCATCATATTCATAGTTGTCATCATTATTTTCATCATCATAATCAACATAGTCATCCTCCTCATCATCATCATCATCGTCATCATCATAATTTTTTTTGTCATCGTCTTTGTCGTTGTCGTTTTCCTCATCGTCATCGTCGTCATCATTTTGATCACCATAATCAAAATCATCATCCTCATCATCATCATCATCATCATCATTTCCATCATCATCATCATCGTCATTGTGATTTTCATAATCATCATCATCATTGTTATTTTCATCATCGTCATCATTGTGATTGTCATGTTCATCATCATATTGTCATCATCCTCCTCCTCCTCATTGTCATCAACATCATCATCATTTTCATTTTCATTGTGGTCGTTTCCATCATCATCATCATTGTCGGTGTCTTTGTCATCACCATAATCAACATTGTAGTCCTCATCATCATCATCATTATCACCATCATCATCATCACTGTCATCATCATCATTGTCATCATCATCGTTGTCATCGTCGTCATCATAATCATCATCATCATCATTGTCAGTGTCATCATCGTCATCATTTCCATTTTCATGATCATCATCATATCATCATGATCGTCATCATATCATCATGATCATAATCAACATTGTCATCCTCTTCCTCCTCGTCATCGTCATTGTCATCATCATCATGGTCGTGTTTATCGTAGCTGTCATCATAATTGTCATTTTCATTGTCATCACCATAATAAACATTTTGTAACATCCCGCTCTGGCGCACTGAGAAAACGTATTATTTGAGGACACTTGCTCGCAAGGATCTGGACTTTTCTGATGTTAAAACATTTATACTTGATTATGATGCATTATGATAGGTGACATGATGTTTTACTATTTGATGTAGACAGGTGCTATTGACTCAGTTTTATTGAGTGTGCAGGGTTTTGGACCTTGATGATGCAGAGGCATCGGTGGAACCCTTGGACTCTGAATTGAGTCAGGGAGTGTGCTATTGGGTTGATTTATTTACTGTGATATTTCATTTGATTTGATGATATGATGTTGACATTTCTGACATGATTGTTGATGATGCAGGCTGACGATAGCTTGCCGACCAGACTCACATATGGATTAAAGGGGCCACACACGGTTTCCAGAGAGGTTGAGGGAGAGGCGTGGACAGCAGCCCTTCCATAGCCTACTAGCACTCCCGACGTGGCTCGAACTGTAGGTTAACGATTACCTAGTTCGAGAGGATCCACGATGTCGTGAGGGCAGACTGCGACAGTCTCTCACGGTGATTCTAAGGGGCGCTCAATAAGGTGGGGTCCTTATTCCTTAGAGCCCTTAGTCTCCCACAAGTTCACCTGGAGGAGTGTTGACTCTAGGGGTTATAGATGTCTACCAATCAGTCAAGTCGGCGAGTGGCACCCTTGGAGCACGTGGTGCATCCTGAAGGGCACATCGCGCAAAAGAAACACAAGAAGCAAGTGGCACCCTTGGAGCACGTAGTGCATCCTGAAGGGCACGTCGCGCAAAAAAAACATAAGAAGCGAGTGGCACCCTTGGAGCACATGGTGCATCCTGAAGGGAACGTTGCGCAAAAGAAGCGAACGAGGTGAGTGGCACCCTTGGAGCACGTAGTGCGTATTGAAGGGCACGTCGCACTGATGATGAGGAAAAAATAAACCTAGACGGCCCTAAGACATTAACACCTTAAGAAATCCTTAAACAACTCCCCTAACCAATTGTCGCCTAGCTCCGAATCTAAGTCCTAAGCCTAAGACTTTTCTAGGGTAAAAATTTTAGTGTACCCTTAAAGAAAAAGGCCCTAGCATAAAAATGAAAATTCACACAAAAACCCACTTAAGTAATAATTGGGTCTTCATAAAATTCTTGGGGTAAATGAAGAGAGTAAGGATTTAAATAAACTAAGGGATTAAAAGAAGAAATTAATTCCTAACTTGTGAAAGAACACAAGATATTAAATAAATAAAAATAGGGGATTAATAAAAATAGGGAACTAAGTAATAAAGGAAACATAGACAATTAATAAGTAATAAAATTATTTAACGTGTGGGAGTATAAAAGTTACGAATTTAAAAATAAAATGAAAAGATTAACTAGCGCATTTACTTTTTTGGTTTAAAAAAAAAAAAGGAAGGGATTAATAAAAATAGGGAAATGAGTCTTTTAACAAATTTAAAGAAAATCATTTTGGAGAAATGTGGGGGATGAGTGACACTTGTAAGACAGAGAATTTTTAGAGGGTTTTCATTAAAACTTAAATGAAATGTGATTTAGGGCAAGAGGGGGTCTCAAAATTCTATAAAAGAAAGGTAGATGAGGAAGATGGGGGAGGGGGTTATGAGCGTAAGGTTACGCTGCCGGATTTGGACTGGACTGATTGCTTGTGAGGAGTTGGGATTTTCTCAGCTTGTATTGGAGTGGTAGCTCAACCTTGCGAGGCGAGCTGAGAAGCTAGACTTATCTTCTAGATCTTGTGTGGCCCCTTTGCAGCTCGGGGGGATAAGGGGGAAGCAGAGTACCCCTAGCGTTTGGATGGGAGGTACCTGTGAGGTCTCGACGGTCGGTGAGCAGGAGCGGCATAGAGCACAAGCACGGGATAGCGTCTTCGATTCATTCGTCGTTGGTCACAGGTACGCGCTTTTATTTGTAGAGTAGAATGTTTAGGATTTACGATTGGATTTGCCTATTGTTTGAATGAATTGGATAGGCTTATTGAAGTTCCGTTGAAATTATGTTGAATTTGTTTTCCATCCGGAGGTTATGTGGATTGGATTGTCTCTGAGTGCTCTCTAGTCTCAACGGATTCATTTCGTTTATGCAACAGTAGCCCTATGCTTCCCTTTTGTAGTTGCTTTTATAAAAATCCCCAAAGGATCAACTGCATTGATGTAATTGAGGAAATTAAGTTCTCTTGTAAGGAATGCGTAGACATCTTTTTACTCGTACTCTTGGTTTTAGTGGCCTTTCCTTCAGCCTTCTGATTTTAAGGCTTCAGCTCCCTTGCCAATCATCTTCCATACCAATGATTTTGTTCATGGGTTGCGAACCTTTTTGGTGTGTAGTCATCTCAAGTAGCAGCTTCTTGCATGCGACTTAACTTTCATTTACCTGAAGGGAGATAAATTTCAGAGCCTCACCTTAGTTGAAACTATCCTGAAATGCGTGTTGATAGCATGACGCAGGTCACCAGTTTTCATAAACTGTAAATAGGTTTTCTCCCGTTTTCAGGGTGAGCAATGAAAAACCAAGAGAAGTAGGCCTAGTATCTTATCCTCCAATCTCATTTCTGGTCTTGGTCACTATCATGCCATTGGACACTCTTTAGCAGAGATTTTTGCAAGACCGGGATGCCCTATTACTACACTCAATAATGAGTAAACCTCCATTGTTATGGTAATCCTTTAGTTCTTAAAGGTCATCCAAGAAAATCACCATAGCTCCTATATTATAGCTCAGCAAGTTGTATAGAGAAAACCAGCAGAACCAGGCATGTGAGATCTATGGCGTTTATTTTTTTTTATTATTATGGTTAAGTACGAATACCATAAGAACCTAATTTAAACCGGATGCGTCCTAGGAACCTTACATGGATAGAGAATGCAATATTGACAGAAGGTAAACCAAGCCTTAGAAGGGTATGATGCCTGCAAATTTCACCCGAGATACGTGACTTGGAAATGCGCAAGCATTGCTGGTTACGAGGTAAGGGCAAGCCGCAGACCGTCTTGGTCTTCGTACCATTGAAGAATCGAACCTTGGATGCATTGTATGCATTGTGAATCGGTCAAGATGCCTTGACAGTTTGCACTGATTTCGGGCGTAATTTAATGGCAGTTCGGAAAATTTTAATTGATATCCTTAATGGTTGATGGCTACAGTTTCCACCGCATTGTTATATGGCAGTCAGAGACCCCCCTTTTTTTGTTGACAGTCTATTATGTACGCTGGGTTATGAGCTTTAACAGCCAGCACCATTACAGTAATTAGGAATAGAGTTTTAGCCACTGCCACCCCATTCTTTAACAGTGGCGTGGTTTTTTTTTTGACCAGTTAATGCTTAATAATAAAAGTGGTGGCTACAGCTGTAATCAATTTAGCCAGCGTAACCACCTGGTGATTATAGTATTATACAGATAAATAGGGAAACCAATTTTAAATCGTTTTTAAAAAGTTCAGCTTTAGTGATTTTCGTTCTACATTTATATATATATAAATTATTTCGATTTACGATTTAAATGATAGTTAAATTTAAATAAATTTTATTGTTGCAATTTAAATAAATTTATTTGTTGTACCAATTTACTCTTATATAAACCATTGTTCTGATTTTACAATTTATAATAGTATTATGGTATGTTATTTATTGACATCTCCTTCCTTTGGGCTTTTCTAATTATCATTTATTCTGCTCTCATTTAACATATATTATTATTAATATAGTATGAGACAAGGATAATAAATTATTATTAATATAGTATGGGAAAAGGATTTGGTTAAAGGTGGATGAGAAAAGTTTACAAGCATTTTGCTTTAAGTTAGTTAAAGTCAGTTAAAGGTGAATGATAAAAGTTTACATACTTTTTGCTTTAAGTTAGTTAAAGGCGAATGATAAAAATCTTATGCCTTATGTTTGTTAGTTATTAGTGTATGATGAAGAGGATTTTAATGGAAAATAACTCTCTAAATGCAAAAGGTAGAAGGGGTGTATTATGAGTTGTAATTATTTTAGTCGGGTTTTTATTGAAAACTTCTAAGTTGAATGATTTTAGTTATGGTTTTACAATGACTTGATGTATGTGTGACTACCAAAAAGGACTCGGAAGGTATATCACTTCCCACGCCCTGGATTTTATTTTAATGAATGATTGATTAAATAGCGCGCCTAGGTTTTAAAAAGAGTTGTGCCTCGAGTTGGTTATTGCTAGATAGTTTATGTATATCAGATACCTTGCACGCTTGTAATTTAAAGTTAATTGAAGTAATGATTAAATGTTCAGATTTTCGGTTGCGCGCCATGCGCAATGTTGGTTTGTTGCTAATTCTCGCTCCCAATTGAAGGATTTATGTTACTTGTGACGTTGATGTTGGTTGCTTGGGTTGGTCTGATGATAGTCCTTAGCTTGGTAGGATTGTTGCTTGGGTCGGGAGGGATGTAGACACCTCCATGTTCCTCAGAACAGTCACCAGCCCTGAGACCTTAAATGGTTAAAATCGATGGGAACCTGGGCTTGAGCGTTGCTTATGTGTCTTGGAGGTCCTAACCATTGCAGGGTAGGACAGGCGGGTAGTCAGTCTTACTTATTGTCGTTGATCGTCGTTAAACGCTTGTTGTTACTGTGGTACGTCGTATGTCGTCTTGTTGTGTTCGTCTTGCTTGCGTCTTGTTCGTCATTGGGTTACTATTTTCTACCTGAGCAGTCGGCCAAGAGCCTATCTGACCTTCTCTCTCTCCGGAGCAGAGGACTAAGATTAAACGCCCTGCTTTCCTGTGCAGAAATAGTAAAATCTACTATTATGAATTCTTCCTTATGTCTATGGTTGTTTAAGGCTTGCAGTTACTTGTGGTGTGCCTTATGTCTTCTTGTTGTGATCATCGTGGTTGCGTCTTGTTAGTTGTCGGGTGGCGTCATAGAGTCCAGTGTGTCCGTTTCTTTTTACATGAGCGCACACACCTTAAACAAAAAAAAATTGCACTTATCAGAGTTGTTGTCGTAACGGGGAGGTTGTTACACATTGGCATGCTCCTCCATCATCGTCATCATATTCATCAGCATCATTGTCATTGTCATCGTCATGATCTTCATCATCGTCATTTACATCATCATCATCATTACCGTTGTCATGATCATCATCATATTTTCATCATCATAATCAACATTTTCATCCTCCTCCTCCTCATCTCCATTGTCATTGTAGTTATCATCGTCAACAACAGCATCGTCATCATCATCATTGGCATTACCATAATCAACACTTCCATCCTCCTCCTCCTCCTTCTCTTCATCATCGTCATCATCATCGTTGTCATTGTCATCATCATCGTCATTGTCGTCATCATTTTCATTGTCATCATCATTGTCATTGCCATTGTCATCATCATCATCATCATCATCATCATCATAATCAACATTGTCATCCTCCTCCTCCTCGTCATCTTCATCATAATCATTGTCATTGACATTGATGTTGTCATCATCACCTTCATCATCGTCATCGTCATTTTCATCATCATCATCGTCATCATCGTCATTTTCATGATAATCATCATTTCCAATGTCATGATCATCACCATCATCATCATTTTCATTGTTCTCATTATCGTTATCATCATCATCATCATCGTTGTCTTCATTGTCGTCATTGTCATCACCATAATCAACATTTTCATCCTCCTTCTCATCATCATCATCATCATCATTTTACCCCAAAATTGTTATGATTTTAACCTATAATCCCAAATCCCTAATCCTAATAACCCTCATCTTATATAACCCTTAGCACCCAATTCCTATAACAATTATCACCTACAATTACTAACCCTTAAAATCTATAAACCCTATATCTCATATTTCCTTGAACCCTAACCATAAAACCCATAACCAATATATAATCTAACCTAAAAACCTTATAATGCCTAACATTTATCCCGTATTCACTTAAACCTTCCTAGACCCTATCATATTATAGGCTATGTATTCGACTTATATTGGTCAGTTTTATATTTATTATTATGATGGTTATGGAGTTATAGAGTTGGATATTATACTAGTCAAGTATTCATTCATTATAGGTTTTACTCATTATAAGAATAATATGTGGTTGGATTATAAAGATAACAAGATATAATGGGTTATGGTTATGGGTCTGGGTCATGTTCATTTGTATATGTAAAAAAAATGTCATCGAACTAATGTTGCATAAGCAACATTTTATGATTTTTACATCATATGCTTCATCTTGATGATCATGATTATATTTATGATGTCTTAGTGCTAGGCATTATAGATGTTATTATGGAAAATCCTTTTAATGAGTTTAAAGGGTTGGATACAAATTTTGATCTTGATGAGTCGGATATTGAATTGGATGAAGTTCAAGATCAATATGATATGTGAATCTTATTTAATAAAGTGATCAATTTATTCAAATTGAGTACTATTATGGTTTTCCCTTCTTGATTAAGATCTTAATGGTGAATTGCTCATCATACCTTGAAAATTAACCTTTATGACTATAGACAAAGGATGACCCTCGATACAATTGTCTCCTAACACACTAACACCCTAATACATTATAAACCCTATCCATTTTGATTATGAACACAATATGATGCCTAACACACTAACCCACTAGCACACCTTAATTCCTAATTGTTAGCACGCCTTAATCACCATCATCGTCCTCCTCCTCTTCCTCATCATCATCATATAATATAATATATTTAATTATATAATATATAATATAATATATTTAATTATATAATATATAATATACTATATTTATATAATATATTAATTATATATATGTATATAATAGTATTATATAATATATTGTAAAACATAACAAAAAATAAACAAATGAAATATAAAACAAAAAAATCCAAATATGTAATGGGTGCACAAGGAGATGACATGCGCCCAAGAAACACTGAATATATTCATATCAATCCCACTAGCAAGGAGACAACCCAATCCCATTAGTAAGGAGATAACGTAAGAAACATACCTTAGACAAGATTGGAGATAATAGAGATTGAGACTAATGGAGATAGAGACCTCGAGTGATTACCGGAGATAGAGATAGAGGAGACCTCACCTATAGAAGAGATAGGGATAAGGGAGATACTCTCAGGGGACTGACAATGCTGCCAAAATTGGTGAGCACCTCTGCATTTGAATTTTTGTAGGGTTTTATTTTATGTAAAAATGGTTTATGCAAGCATGGGATTGAACCCACGAATTCATCATAGTCAAGATCTATTGACTTGTGACAAAACCCCCTTGTTCTTTGGAAATGATTTTGGGGAGAATTCACTTAAGAAATATTGCCATAAATTTTAAATGGTTTTATAAATTGTATTGTAGAATCCTTCTTAGCCACTATCACTGTCTAATCTAATATCCTCTCAAAAGGGAGGTAAGGATTTCTGAATTTTTGGAATCAATTGAGTTTGAGAGGAAGAATAAGAAACATACCCAAATATCAAACTCAAACATGCAATCATTGCAACATGGTTAGTTGATTATATCCTTCCATGCAACCCCTACTCCCTATATTGGGGTTAAAGTAATGAATAAGTGAGCTTGATCATTTACCCGCTTACTTTTTATTTTTCTAGTACACTTGCTCCACTTGCATCCATGGCATATTAATGGATATCTCCTTTGATTTGTCAGCTAGCATGCCCATTTTCATTTTATCAATGTTGATATTCTATAGAGGGGATGAATGAAGAAAAACCATGCCCCCATCTATGCCATATTTAACTTGAACCAATACCTTTATAATTTAACAATCATCCTCTCCCCTCTAAAATGTCAAGCAATTTTGGAATGGTGTTCTTTGTGCAATAACCAAATACAAGGATATCCTTGGGTAAAACAAACTATACTAAGAATGCACAATATTTAAATCAATGAGGGATCTAATTAAAGTATAAATGCAATACTTATATAAGTTCTTAAAGCCATTATATCTTGGTCTATATATAGAAGTAGATATTATTAAGGTTGGTGTGCATGATCCTCTCTTTACTAAGAATCGAACATTGTTAATGTTTAACAACTTACATATTCAAATGTACACCTTACAATCATATACATAATAGTTTAGAACTATACCCTAACATATCATAGAGTGGTATGCAACAACATTTTTGTATTGCATCAATTTTGTGCTAGTCACATATCCAAAAACATCCACTTCAACCTTAAGAATTTGTTGAATTTAATGTATTGCAAGGAAAATAACGGTCACTATATATTGATCTAATTGAATTATTCCTATTGTATGACTTGTCAAACTAAACTAAATATGGACATTGTTGAATGAGTGGGTGTACAATATAGGAAAATAGTTCACACAATTTACATAAATAGGTTTCCATTGCTGTGAAACTTCATTAGCCATGAATGTTATTTGGAAATTGGAATTTAGAAATAAATCTTTGTTAAATAAATGTTGAGTCCATCCTAGTTCACACAAAATTTAAGATAATCAATTTATTGGTGCCTTAGTGTAAACTTCTTTAGATTCACTAGTAGATTTCCATTGTGTAAAGTTGTAAATACTTATTGAAGGCAATGGATGTTCTTCTCATGGGTGTTGGAAAATACATGAATATATTTGAATTGCACCCAGAGTAGCTAATTGATCTACAACTGAGTATGGCATAGATGTTGTCATATATGTACATGAAAAATTCTTGAAATATTAAACCAGTGTATATCCATCTTAAACCTAGATCTATCAAGCACCATGAGGGATCAAATTTCTTGTGTAGATTTTTTTATCATTTAATTTCATGTCTCTAGAAAGTTGATCCTTCTCGATGCTTGATTGATCTAGTTTTAAGATGGATCTCCACTTGTTTATTTTTCATATTTCATATAACATGACAACATATATGTCATACTGGGCTATAGAGCACATCACTACTCTCCATGCAACAAGCACCTTGTTAGGGTAGAAAACATGGGAATTATGGATAAAGGATATCATTGGAGAAGGGTCCATCAAATGAAAAATACATGGAATTTAATCTTAACCAAACAGAGGACATTTGTGATGTGAGACCATTAAGAGGAGTAAGTGTTTCATAAATAGTAGGTCAACCATTATCAATGACCAAACAAAGATAGATTTTTTAGGTTCTAGTAGTAGCTTACACAGGTTGTGAGGCCTAAAAAGTTATGTATTATTTTTTTTTTACTTTTTTCTCTAAGTCATGTTTAATGACCTATTCAGTGTGGAAAAGTCCCACATCACCTTGTAGAGATTGCATGAGAATTCAATTAATACAAGGGACTTGCCATCAACCCTTTCCATTAATATGATGGTTGGCTCATTTAGAGTCAACACACATCCACATGCCCTGAAATTATCCTGAATGAGTTTGCAAAATAGTACATACAAAATATTTTTCATGTCCAACTCGTGTTCCTTTGAAGGTTCCTATGATTGAAACATATTTTCCAATGGTTTTAAAATTCAAGTCATAGAATCCTTGCCTAGATTTCAAATAATTACATCCCAAGGGGAAGTCTCACCAATGGTAGACAATATTGATCATCATGTGTTTATGCCATATTGAAGTCATCGCAAAAAATACAAGGATCATATAAAAACTTTTGTTGCATTAGTTTGCATCATGACACATGCTTCAAAGAAAATCAACCAAAAGTCTAGCAAGGTTTCCAAAATTTTATATTAGTCTATGTTGCATGGGAGAAATGGGAAATATTATTTTAACTATTTGACTATATGCTTTGGTTGGTGGAGGTACAATGAATATATTATTTTCTTGGTGGAGGTCATTATTAACAAAATTATTGCATTATGGTGGTCCTTGGTTTTAAGGTCATAGGAAGACATGTAATGTTGCAAAAGAGGCCAGATGAAAGCTTGTCAATTGTTTTTATCATTCGATGGAGTGTAGGTATAACCGAATAGGTATCTGTTAGAACTACCATCCTTGAGCGAGGTAATTTTAGGAGGGATAGGGGAAAGTGTTACATCCAACACATCTAACAGATTGAGATCAACTAGAGGTGAAAAGGTCAGAAGAAAATTCCATAGGCGCATGGAATTATTTATTGTTGAAAGAGGATCATGTTCTTATAATGATGAGAGCATAGGTGACGTTGAGGTTCCCTTGAGGTACAAACATATAGTGAAACAATGGGTACCCAAGGAACTTCCTCAGTTTGACGCTGACTTTTGTGTCAATGAGAGGATGTATCACATTGCTTTGACATCCATACATGGTCTAGGTCTATTCTCTATGGATGAAATAAAGGTGAAATATGGAGGACTTGATGAATTGATGGAGTAATTTGGATCATGCTACAACAATGGATATTGGTTGAGGCTGGTATAATATATTCCAAGTATGAGATATACAGTCAATGTAAATTATATACAACTAAAAGACAATGATCACAATAAAGGAACAACAATGTATATTGATGGGAGGCCAAAGACATTGGGGAATATTGCAGGGATTATAAACATTACAAGACCTGGAACAACAAGAAAGCAACCCATTTGCATATTTGAGGGGAATGAAAGAAATTGGATATTCGTATGTGTGATGAAAAAAATAACTACATGGGAAGAGTTGTTGGTGGATTATGTTTTGAATCGAATCGATACAAGAATTTATGTTATGTCGGTATTTATGTTCTACATGTATACCCAACCTCTAACAAATGTTTTCTTTTTTGTATATTTAACATACATTTTAATAGATCATGCTTCTTATATAATTTTTAACATTATGAAATGTTATGCTTCTTATATTGTTGCAGGGTGATCGTTGGAAGGCATTGGCCAGCTCATAGCAGGTAAACCATTGAATGCTTCTTATTTATGGGGGTGTAAATGTGTCACCTTTTCTCATTAGGTTTATGGGGAAACATGTGTCACTGAATAATCCATTTGTCATGGTTATTTGATTGTCTTATGAAATGAATTTGTGTCTTGCTTCTCTTATTATGCTTTTATTTTCATATCAATTCTTGTTGACATTAATTGAATTAAATTGTTTATTTGTTGATATATGTAGACGGGCACACCTAACCATCATGATGTGGATGATGAATTTGATTCCATCCACTCATTGAAAACAATTAGAAATACCTTGGGAAAGGAAAATAGAGAACTCCTTGAATTGACTAGGTGTGAACCTACAGAGGAGAGCACAAAAAGGATGAGATTTTTAATGCAGGATATAGAACAATATGAGGTAAGAACCATTTAAAAAAAAAATATTTATCACATATATATTAATTTATGAATTTTGGTTTGATACCTTTATATGAGCTAAACAAAAAAAAAAAAACATTTTTGTAGCAAGTTTTGGATTCGATGCCTCGGTTTGGTCATGGGGACACTGTTGGTAGCAATGATGTACCAACCCCATAGCATCCTAGCATGAGCCACATACCCATGAGACTATTTGCCTCTTCATTTGTGGCTCAGACAACTACAAATCATGGGGCTCATGAGATTCCCCCATTGTGCATGCCAGACCGTGCATGTGATGGTGTACATGGCGAATCTCATGAGCATGATTCTACACATTGTTATCCCAGAGCAACATGTGTTCCTAGCACGAGAAAAATTACAGTCACATTTTTGGTGGACGATAGCATGGTTCTATTGAAGATACAACAAATCCTAGTTATTTATGAATATATTACTTAATTCCTATTATTTAATTGAAACGTACATCAATTTGATTATTTTAAACTTATGATCATATCGTTTTGGAGGAAAAAACATTTTTTACACAAATTTTTATGACAATGATTTAGAAATTTTTGGGCCCAACATTCACACACGGTGGAATGCCCAAAATCCAAATTTGTAAAACAATCTTATTAACCATTTGGTCGGCCTATTTGGTGAAACATTCAACAAGTTTGAAACTACCTTGAAGGTCAGTTTATATTTGACATATGTGAGAGATCAATATAGGTTTCATTTGAAAAAAATCCTAATTATGATAGTCCTCTGGTGATTCCTGATAGGGAATGGAATAATATACAAGATGATGCAAAGGAGATTGCATTGAGACAAGAAGGGAAGGAATTATATGGCCCTGCAAGGTATATGATATTTTGAATTATATATGATGAATTTTATTTAGTTCTACATAAAAAATTACGATATCTAATATATTTGAAACTTTCTGTAGGCTCTTGGACATGTCAAAATAAACTAAGGAAAGAATGGAAAAACACGAGAAACACAAACATCGCCAAGGTGGTTACCTCATATTAAAATCATGAATTGTAAGTACCAAATAATTTAACCATATTATTCATATCATCATACAAATTTTATTTAATTACAACCAATAAGCAAAATTCATGATCTTATGCAATATAGGGGGGTAGGTTCAACATTGTTGCCACCGAACAAGACTTGGACTTTGGCTTCAAGTTCGACTTTGAAGCAGTGGTGGAACATCGACAAAACATAATCTGATCCTTTGGACGAGATGGTAAATAAAATGACAAGAATTTAATTGTTGATTACTTGTAAAATATATTGATGATTGATTGATTTAACCCATCAACTAATGTGTCTATTTGTTTTAATTAAAGCAGAAAAGAAACAATAGTTCAGTTAGCAATGATGGAAAACAACCACATGATTCTAGTGGTGTGTAGCCCCATCATGATATGTGTGCCTTTAAAATTAGATGTATATACTGACGATTACTAATATTTACTTGCATATGGTGTACTTATTAATTTGCATGTTTCAATGGAAAAGCATGTAGATCAGGGTGTTTGACAAGGAGAGGATCAGATGGTATCCCAACCAACAGTGTTGACTACTCCTCCAGGTAAAATATATTGTGATGATATTTGTATTAATGAAACATTGTTATGAATAATAACTAACCATATCTTTTAAATGCTTTTTGTTATTGTAATGGATTCCCCTGTAGTGCATCAGTGTGAATGTCATACTACTAGAAGTACAATGCGTGAGATGATGCATAGTCAAGAAACACTATAAGAGGGCCCAATAGATGAAGGGGAATCTAATGATTTATTCAAAAATTACATGAAAATTAATAAATTAAAAAAGATTTTATTGTACATATTTTGAGGGAAAAAATTATTAATATAAATTATTTCTTGTACAATTTTTTTTTTACTACCTTTTTATACATGAACCTTATATGTTTTGTATGTACAAAAACACACATCTTCACACACATTTTTTCTTTCGTTTACCTTTGATTTATGTTTTGATACTTTTTATGCATGATTGGGTATGGGGAATTGAGAGTGATGCAAAGAAGGATGGTAAAATATAATAAAATTAAAATCCTCTATATGGAATAGTTTGGACCAAGAAAGAAAACAACTTATGAGTGGGATGTGGGCCTTCCAAATGAGCCTCTATTGGGGGTGATGAAATCCACCAAGGGTGCAACTTGAGTGAGGGTATGAAAGAGACAAACTATAACAAAATTACAATGAAACCCATAACTAAGGTGATGAAATCTAAGGGGTTCCTCAAAGGAAATACATTATTTGTGTCAAGTACCATTCATAATCCCACAAACAAGTCCACTCAGTGGAATCCTAGGAATGACCATTAATTTTCCTCTTCTCTTCACAAGATGAAGGTTGGGGGGAACAATCGTGGGTCAATTATAAGGGTTTATGTCAGAGTCATATGAGCCAGAGGTTGCATCCTTTATCACTCACTTCTAGTTATAAGATAAAATCCATCTCCTATAAGAGCTATGCTTATTAAAACCTTAGTACCCATTTCTTTAATAAGATGGGATTCCCACACTTCCAGAGATTAACCTAATGCTTAAGTCATGTGCTATATGAGATTTTAAAATACCAACACTTGTTACTAAAGGAATTTTACTTGAAAAAAAGATAACAAGACAAATATAAGAAGAATTATTATTAACTTACATTTCAAAAATTAACACCATTATCTTATATATATCACTTATATATAAAAAAAAACCTCTTTCTATATACTTTAAAATTATGTATTTTAGATTTTCTATATTTTAGATTTTAAAAATTAGTAATAACACCTTATTCCTACATAAACTAATAATATTGTATATTTTGAACTTTCTATGTAATAACTAAAAACTTGACATAAAAACCCTAGCTAGTTCAGGGCTGAAGGTCTCATATTCACCCAACCCTCAATGGTGGCGACGAGCTAAGGGATGGTCAATGGTGTAGTTTTTGTCTTTAGGGAGAGGGATCGGTAATCTGAATTATTTTCGACACGAAATGAGAGTGGAGATATAATAAATAAATGTACAGAGATATATCGGATATCCAATAATATAATAGAAATGTATCAAAGATGAAACCATAAACACGGAGATACAGTAATACACAATTTTCTATTAATGAGTGAAAATGTACAAAGACTATAAAAATACAGAGTGAAAGACTCGTTAGAATGGTGGCAGCTTATCTCTGAGAAGAGATGTGTCCGCTACTTGCATTAGCAAGAAGATGATTTTACAATGAGGCTCCAAAGTCCTTTTTATCATAAATAAAATCCAAAACCCTAACCTCGGAAGATGAAAAGACAACAATTTTGTGGACCCTGTTTTGCGTAGTTTGGTGTATCAACTTCTCGAGGGCGTAACTTTGGCATACGGTCTCCTTTTGGGGAGCACGATAGCTCGTTGGAAATGTAGCGTTAAGGATATTCATTTTGTGGGCTCAATCGGAGCCTTTGGAAATCATTGAGAAGCTCGATCCCAAAAAACCTTCATTTAGGCCCTCAAAATGGCCCCGAAAGTTAAAAAACTGCTAAAAATAGTAAATTGCCAGAAAAAAAAATTTAGCCAAATGGAAAAGGTGGGTGGCCACCAATATCCACCTGGATCAATCCTCCCTCCTTAGGAAGCAATGGTCTCCATTGTTTTGAGTTCCGGAGGAGAGGGGAAAGTGATTGAATCTTGGTACGTTGCTTGCCTTGCTGGAGACATTGCATTGTGGAAGGATGTCATGAACCTTTTGTTGGCGGGGTTTAATCTATTCAACTAGTCGGGCTACACGAGATGTTTGGGTGCAGAAGGAATCTTTTCAATTTGTTTCATTCTTGTAGACCTTCTTCTATTGGATAGAATATTCTTGGGTGGAGGCTGTAGTGGTTGCAGTATCCTTCTATTCACCTTTTGAACAGATTGTGAAGAAGATGAATTTAGTAGTATGAGATACTACCTTGCAGCATTATTTAGGTGGGACAGTAGTTGGAACTACCTATGGTATCCTGTAGAGATGACCCCCTAGAGTAACAATGAAAATATGGGGTCGAGACTCATAGATAGCATGGCGCTTCAACATATATGGTTGGCCCAAGAGAACATCACAGACATACATCAGGGCAACATCAGATAATACCTCATCCTTGAAGGGTTGGATTTCGTATGAAAATCGACACTGCTAGCTGACACGAAGATCTTGTCCTTTGGCGAAGCCACCCAATGTTGTATGGTTGCAGGTGTGGTGTTGTCAACAACCCCAATTGTTTGATGACCTATTTTGAGATGAGGTTCTTCTAGCTTCTGCTATCAACAATAAAATGCAGTGAGGTCTCATTCACCCACATCTGTGAATGAAAAAGGCACTCACCCTCTTTAGGATTTGTGGGTTCTTCTGGTTGAATTGTTGTGGTCGTGACAATAGTAGTGGGGTCTGCATCGATGATTTGTCTTCTATGAATATTTTTGAATCATACTCTGAATCAGGGTTCAGCTCCTTGTCTTTGATCTCATCCACCAATGACTATTTTGAGAGACATTCATCGGTGGTGTGCTAGGGGATTTTGTGGAAATCACACCATTTTTCGGTGTCCTTCTTCGTCTTTCCGTGACCCTTGTTTTCATGTGTCTTGGACTGGTTTTCAAGAGACTGTTCGTTAGGCTCGTCTTTATCATACTTTCGTTGTTTCAGATTTGCAGACCCGAACTCCCGTTTGTTCTGGTGCTTAAATTTCTGCTCAATTTTAACAGCATATCGATAAGCATCACCGAGTGATGAGATGTCCAGAAAATCCATTTCAGTTTGGATGTATTTGTGTAGAGCCCCACGGTATTTCAGAACCAAATGTCATTCAGAGTCTTTGATACCCAGCTTTGTGCACAAGGTATGGAAGGTATTGGTGAACTCTGGAACTGCTTGTCCCCTCTCTTGCCACAGTGTGGTCCATCTCATGTATTGGTCCTCATAGTTTCCAACAGGGTAATATTGTTCCTTTACCGCATCCACAAAACAATTCCAAGTGGGATCGGCCCCATATATTCCAGACTCCTCTCCATAACTTTTCTCCTGGTAAGTTTCCCACCAAAGTTTGACATGGGGGAGAGCCTTAAGGAGTGCAAAGGTGATATTTTCCATGTCGGAGAAATTATGAACAGAGAAATAACCTTCTAGTAGATTTAACCATTTGTCTAGGGAATCTACATCTATCTGACCTTCAAATACGGGAATATCAAAATTAACTTGTACCTTGAAAGGAGAGGTGCCTCAAAGTGGTCACTTGATGAAGACGTGCATGTTTTTATCGTCATGCTTTGAAGGATGTGGGAAAAACTCTCCATCATTTCGTCCCTCTGTCCCGTGAGAGCTTGCTCAAGCAACAAATTAATAGAATTGTCTTCTCTGTCATTTTTCTTTTCTTTTTCCATGGAGGGTTTCTTGGGAGTGTGAGATAGATTGTACTCAAGAGAGACAAGCTTGAGACCCAACTCTCTATAATCGGACCTCGTCGGGGACATGCACGGAAAAACGATCAAGAGCAGCCTGGTCTGATACCACTGATCTGGATTATTTTTGACACTCAATGAGAGTGGAGATATAATAAAGAAATGTACAAAGATATCTCATATATCCAATAATATAATAGAAATTTATCATAGATGAAACCATAAACACAGAGATACAGTAACACACAATTTTCTATTATTGAGCAAAAATGTGCAAAGACTGTAAAAATACAGAGTGAAAGACTCGCTAGAATGGTGGCAACTTATCTCTGAGAAGAGATGTGTCCGCTACTCACATTCGCAAGAAGATGATTTTACAATGAAGTTCCAAAGGCATTTTTTTCATAAATAAAATCCAAAACCCTAACCCCAGAAGATGAAAAGCCAACAGTTTTGTGGACCTCGTTTTGGGTAGTTTGGTGTATCAACTTCCCGGGGGAGAAACTTTGGCATACGATCTTCGTTTGGGGCGCACGATAGCTCGTTGGAAAGGTATCATCGAGGAGATTAATTTTGGGGGATAAATTAGATCCTTTGGATATCATTGATAATCTCGATCCTGAAAAACCTCCATTTAGGCCCTCAAAATGGCCCCAGAAGTTAAAAACTGCTAAAAATGGTAAATTGCCAAAATTGCCAGAAAAATTGTTTTGAGCCAGATGGAAAAGGTGGGTGACCATCGATATCCACTTGGATCAATTAGGGAGCTAGTGGGCCTTTTATTTTTTCATCACCCATTTCACTTTCCAATGGCAGAACCAGGGGCTAGTTCGCAAGGGATCCTTGTAAATGGAAGACAGGTGGAAAGGTCGCAACCCCTGCTATGTCAAAGTTAATTCTTCATAGGTTGGTATAGTACCTGGTGCATATGGATGATGTAGAGGTAAAATTCACCAAGGATGAGAAGGATAGGGAGGACATATTTCTCATGGATGAGAATTTCATCTATATCCAAAAAATTAAGCAAGCAGTTGACCTGGTAGAGTTGGAGCCATTAGATTTGAATGGGGCTCTAGATCCAAGGAAGGGCCTCCCTAGGAAAGGATCTCATTCAAAATCAGTAGATGGGAGGGTTATGGAATATTTTCTATCTAGTGATCATCTCATTTAAAATCACAAGCCATTATTTGTTTCTCCTAAAGTCTTCTCTCATTCCCCACCCTTTCATGCAGCTTGAGCATCGTCGGAGAATAAGCATTGGAGTGGTAAGCTCTCTCAAAGGGTCAGAGGATTCACGGGTTTCAGAGGAAGTGTAGACACCAAAGTTTAATATGCATAGGTATTGGAAAGTTAAGAAAGAGTGGCATAGGATGGTGGTGGGAGAGGATTTCGACATTAGCAACATTTCAGATCTCCTTGGGAGAGTTGTTGTTGGTCGTTTATGTGGGAAAATTGTTTCTTCGACTTCTTTACAGGATTGGGTGGATGAGAATTCATCCATTTTTCTAGGTTATCTCCCTAAATTCCTTACCTTAGCATGAGGATGGATATGTTTCAAGTTTAGGAATAAGGAGGATATATTGGATATCTTTAATAAGGTTTGGGGTTAGGGCCCCTCTGGCCTAGTTTTAAAAGAGTGGTCGATATTGTTCGACCTAAACTGAGATGTGCTTGCTCCAATGAAAGTTTGGGCTATTCTCCCTAACCTACCAATGAAATTTTGGGAATAAGTAATCATGGTTTCAATTGGAAATAAAATTGGTAATTTTGTCAGTTACAAGCCCAAATGGCTATCGAAAATCGACAGAATATGGGCATCGATTCAAATTGAAGTTGACATGAGAGATGACCTCCTCGACAAAATTGAGTTGGTTTGGGGTGGATTTACCTTGTAACAAAGGATTGAATACTGGAGGGTTCTCTTTCTATGTTTTGGTTGTCACAAAGTTGGGCATTTGTAAGCACAGTGCAAGTGGCCCCCGTCTTCCTTTCCCCCTTTCCATAGAATGTGGAAGTGAAAGGACATGTTGGTGGATTTTTTCACCAAAATGGAAGAGTCCTCCACCAAGAAATGTGATAGAAATGATAATTTGACGGTTAATTCCTCCTCTCATCTGCCACAACAAGAATCAAATATGGGTAAGCCTCTTTCTTCTACTATCTCTTTTTCTGCACAAAAGTCTCATGTTTTACCAGTGGTTGGGGAGTTGCTCGTACATTCCTCTCTACACTTAAAGGTTTTTATACCTCTCAATATTGATTCTAAGGTCAAGGGGTGTGCACCATATTTGGTGGGTACTATTCTCTCTAATGAACAGTCAACCCATTCTGACTCCTCTCATTGTTGTAATTTTCCTTTGTCAAAAGAGTTTCCATCCCCTTCTTCATCCCCCTCTAAGGCCTTGATCACCTCTATGGAATCCAAGTAATCCTATAAATCAGATTAGTTGTTATGGTCAAGGGTTCAAAAAGGTAATGAGGAGTTATGTTTAGGTGTTTTGGCTTTAGAGAATAGTGCAATGGGACATATGGTTTGAAAGTATTTGATTTCATTAGCTCAATTATAGACAGTCAATGAAATAAAGAGTGGTAAAAAGGAAAACATAACTCGGGCCTTTAGAGTGGGGAAATCCCAAGGCAAGGGTCACAAATGATAGTGTTGTATTTCAATTCTTTATGGGTTGGGGGAAACTACAAATTCAATGCCCTCAAAATGCTTATCCATGTTAGTAGGCCAAATTTCATTTTTATTCAAGAAACAATGTGCAGTGGGGAGTGTTATCACTCTATACTTTTCCTTGGCTATGGAAGGAAAACCCAGAGGTAACTACAAACCAACTTGCATATTGGAAGCTATCCCTTCCAATCCAAAGAGGGCTCTTTATTCTATAACTCAATCAATGAATTATTGTTTATCTAATAGGCACAATGGATAGATCTTATGTAGATGAATAGGTTTTAAAAATATTGTGTTGGCAGAGCTAGGAGAAAGTAACCATTGGGCATGGAGTCATTAATTTAAACTATTATCTAAAGAGATCAATAACTGGTGAGTGGACAATATAATAACAAAGGCGAGATAAAAACATTTTCAAAGCTTCTTAATTCGTTGTAGTATGGTAGAGGAATTGAGAATTAACAACCCATTAAAACAAAGCATCAAACATGGGTGAATTATGTCTTAAATTTAGAGGAAACGATTGGAGTATTTAATTGCTATGAAAACAAAGCATTAAAAAAGATGAATTATGTATCATTTAATCTCAATTAAATATTTAAGACTAAACATTTAAATGCGAACAAGATACAAAAACATACACAAAAGGGAAAAACACAAATTTGAAACACATTGATACATGAATATCTACTCAAGAAGGTTATGTATTTATGTATTGATTCTTTGAAACAGTTCAGAAAATGTACAAGCAAAGTGGTCTTTTCTCTCACACACACTCCCCTCTAGCATTCTTTTCATTACAATATATAGGCTTACATTACATGCTATCTAAATAGGGTCGAAAATTTTAGGGTTTCTAATTTTAGGATTTACAACAAATTAATAACTAATTGCACCAGACTCCTATATTCTAGGGTTTAGTTTTTAGCTAATTTATACATACAAATCTCAACAAATTGCACTATCTAAGGGAAAAATAAATAATTCTTCGAGTCTTCATGTGATTTAGCATGCTCCATCCAGCTAGCAATCGAGTAACCTTGATTTTTGCTAACTATACCATTTCACAACGAACTGGGAAATTTGTTGTGAAATCTTTGTTTTCAGTAATTTTGCCTTTTATCCCAAATGGAAAATTGGCTTGGGATGATATTTTTCGGTAGGTTAATAACGTTATAATGCTTCTCCAAAAAAAATTTGAGCAAAACTCAGTTCACGATTCTCGATAAAAACCCAAAATGGTTATAGGTGATGGTGTCTCATTTCTCAAAAATCCTGAAACATTTTGACTTGAAATTAAAAGGTTTGTTCATCTTACCCTGATTCGTATCTCCTAAAAAAATTGTGACAAATAGGCGCACGGTTTGGGATACATGATGAAAACACGCTTCCGCTGCAAAAGTACTACCATAGGAAATTTTGCAAAATGTGACAACTCAAACTGAAGTATGAATCCAAATTCCATACTCATCCATTATAAGAAACAAAAACTATTTCTTGATTCTAGAAATGCTATAGGAAATCTCTTTTTTTTTTATGTTTCCAACAGACTAGCAAAAGGATCTTTTAAAACATGAAGAAACACCTCTTGTTGATCAAAAAAAATAAAAGGACAGGCAGATTCTATAATTGCTAATTGTTTTGTGTCATGAAACCTTTCATTCGATTGATCCTTCTCAAATGGAAATGCAACAATTTATTTATCATTCTTATCATTTGTGCCAGGAAAAGACTCTGAATATTCTTGAAAAGATTTGAATACAAGAGCCATATCACATGTAAGAGGAGCAACACAAATTGACCCTTCGTGTGATTCAACAAGAATGAAATCTTGACTTTTAAAGATTTATGGATTTGTGTTTTCAAAAGATGTAAAATTATAAATGGTTTCCTCACTTTCAAAGGTTTTTCTTGCAATTGTGGGGTGTAACTGTCATGAATTGATTCACTATCTAGAGTTTTCATGCATGCAATTTCAGAACTATGATTTTCATAAATTTCTTCATGAAACAAAAATTCAGAAAATAAGTGATATGAAGAACAGTTTAATTGACTATCTTCATCCATATTTTGGTCACTTAACATCTGAATATCATCATCAAACTTAGAACAAGGAACATGAATTTCAACATTAATATGTTGATCTATTTCATTTTCAACCAAGGGAGAAAATACTATTTGTTGGAACTCTTGTTGAATATCATGGCAATTATCATCTGATGTATTTTCCTGATGCTTATAATAATCTTCATAAAATTCTTTTATTTTTTCATCCATTAATTCTTCATCTCCAAATTCATTTTCCATGTGTTGCATAAAACTTTCAAAATATTCACAACGATTTCCACACAGTGAAAAAGAGGAATAATGTTCTGTGTACTTTTCGTAGAAAATTGTATGAAAATCTTGTAAGAGAATAAACTAGCAGCTGGTATCTTTTCATACCATGATCTTGCTTTTCCCTCCAAGGTGGACATGAACATATTCATCAAGAAATCGTCATGAAATTTAACCCCTAGCCTATGTATGTGCATGTGAAATTTGACCAAATGAAAAGCAACATCATCTCCTTCCTGATCTCTGAATTTTGAAAAATATGTCTGCCAATCTATACGAGGAAGGTGATTTGGAAAACCAGGAATATGAGCACGATTCATAGGAGAATACCTTAAAGATTGAGAATACATCTTTCGATAGTGGAGTCACCAGTGATGCTTTGAATTCTAGACTATGATGACAGTAGAGTCTCCAGGTGAATGATGCACAACCTCTTTGTGTCTGACCTTTGTTCACCTTCAAAAGTCAAATCTGATCTTTTTCATTCTCCCAAGGAAGATTTCACCTTTTCTCCCTGACAACGGCACAAAAAAAAATGCACTCTATAATTTTCCTTGGTTGTGGAAGGAAAACCTAGAGGTAACCACAAACCAACTTGCAGATTGGAAGTTATCCCTTCCAATCTAGAGAGGGATATCTCTTCTATAACTCAATCAATGACTAATTGGTTATATAATAGGCACAATGGCTAGATCTTATGTAGATGGATAGGTTTTAAAATGATTTTGATGGCAGAGATAGAAGAAAGTAACTATTGGGCATGGAGTCATAAATTTAAACTATTATCTAAAGACATCAATAACTGGTGGGTGAACAATCTAATAACATAGGAAAGATAACAATTTTTCCAAAGCTTCTTAATTCGTTGTAGTATGGTAGAGGAATTGAGAATTAACAACCCATTAAAACAAAGAATCTAACATGGGTGAATTATTTCTTAACTTTAAAGGAAAAGGGTGGAGTATTTAATTACTATGAAAACATAGCATAAAAAAAGACAAATTATGTATCATTTAATCTCAATTAAATACTAAAGACTAAACATTTAAATGAGAACAAGATAGAAACACATACACAAAAGGAAAAAACAAAAATTTGAAACACATAGATACATGAATATCTTCTCAAGAAGGTTATGTACTTTTGTATTGATTCTTTGAAATAGTTCAGAAAATGTACAAGCACGGTGGTCTATTCTCTCATACACTCTCCCCTCTATGATTCTTTTCATTACAATATATAGGCTTACATTACATGCTAGCTCAAGAGGGTCGAAATCTTTAGGGTTTCTAATTTTATAAGGAGTTACAACAAATTGATAACTAATTGCACCAGACTCCTATATTTTAGGGTTTAATTTTTAGCTAATTTATACATACAAATCTCAACAAATTACACTATTTGAGGGGAAAAAAAATTCTTCGATTCTTCAAGGTGATTTATCATTCTACATCTAGTTGGAAAATGAGTAACCTTGATCTGTGTTGATTGTACCATTTCGTAGCAAACTAGGAAATTTGTTGTGAAATCTTTGTTTTCAGCAATTTCATAGTGAAATGGTAATTTAACCTTTTCTCCCAAATAGAGAACTGGGTTGGGATGCTTTTTTTTTCAACAGGTTAATAACATTATAATTCTTCTCCACAAAAAATTTGAGCAAAATCCAATTCACGGTTCTCGCAAAAAATCCAAAATGGTTGTAGGTGATGGTGGCTCGTTTCTCGAAAACCGTGAAGAAATTTGACTTGAAATTAAACAGTTTTTTTCATCTTACCCTGATGCATCTCCCGTAACAGTTTTGTAACAAACGGGCACACGGTTTGGGAGATATGATGAAAATACATTTTTGCTGCAAAACTACTACTACTACAGGAAATTTCACAACGTGCTTGTAATTCGCTGTGAAATATTTGTTTTTAATTATGTGAAATATGTATGATGGTTTTGGCCTCTACATATGTCAAATATGGAAAAATGTGTGCCACCAACTCATTGTTACATTTTTGTACTACTTTTGCAGCTTTCTCACTGGCCCTTCGGCACTTTTCCAATGTGCTTTGTTTCACATTCGTTGTGAAACTGTTGATGCTGCAAAATTGTGTTAACATTTAAAAATTGAGCCAATAGTATCCCACTCTTCTTGATGATGATTGGACTGTTGTAGTAGATGCATTTCAACCTTATATTGATCATCTATTCCTGCAAACTTCTAAGTTTCTTTTGAAACCAAAATTGAAATAACCCTAGTTCTCATATGCATGCGTAGGGTTTCTGCACATAAACTCCTTTAATGTCCATTACTTCATTACCATCACTCTTCTGTAACTGATTTTCACACTTTTCATCTTCTGATTCTGGAAAAAAAATTCCAATGCAAATTCCACTTCATACTATAGGTGAGGACTAAAAAATTAAGGTTTAATATTGTAACCATAAACAATGTTTAGCAGCATATATATATATATATATATATGACTGCATTTGCAAGGAGTGTTAGGTTACGTTTGGACACCTTACTTTTCACAAGCTGCAATTCCTCTTTCAATGCTATGTTTTAGGACCAAAGAAGCTCACTCAACGAATCAAATGCACATTATATGAATGCTCCATCTTAAGGGCGAGTAAAGAGCAATTGTTTCCAAATTATATTGTCTTATGTCCACATAATTTATCAAGAAAAGATAACCGATGAATGCAATATCTCCTTCCTTTATTTCTCCTCTTCTGTTGCTTCTTAGGTTCCATGACTGTTGGTGAATATCAGAAAGATGATGGCAGGCTTCAGCAGTAAATAGAGTTTTTGTAGTGCAGTTTTGCAGCGATGTGATAGAAATGATGTGATGCTACGAACTTTTAGGAGATTTTGCAACGAGATTCAAACTGATTAACTACAAGTCTCAACAATAAACAAAACAAGATGTTTTGACTTTGTAAATTTATACATACTAACAGGGAGAAAGCAATAGAGTCTTTCAAAAACTGGTTAAAAGAAACGTGATCAGATGATGAAATCAGATATGCGCATGCACAGATAGATCCACAAAAAGATGCAGTTCTGGAAACTCACTGCAAATCTGGAAAACTCGCCCTTATGTCTATACTCATCAAAATTGCTTGAAAACTATCCCAAAAGGAGAACCCTGGCCTCTAGGTTGCTATTGATGACTGACGAACTGAATATTGGATGCCAGAAGCTCTGGATGTCATCCCATGGGGATTTGCGCACCTCCTGGGCTCAATGAGTGTGCCCTAATGATTCCATCGATAGAATATGTTGCTATATGGTTCGAAATGTGCGCCCTAACCAATGTTGAACTGGGTCAGGAGGGTTTCCTCGGATCTAATATGGAAATCCCTCTTGAACCCCAAATGCCCCTCCTCAAGAGTTGCGCACTATCTGGATGTCTGTTGCACTCTGAGAGATTCCACCGTCAGAATCTGATGACTGGTGTCTCAAAAGATGCGCCCTGGAAAGTCCTCAACCGGGTCGAAAGGAATATGCAAGATAATCTTTGGTCTCGTACAGCTACACCAAACCCTCACTAACCCTTGCGCCATCACTGGTTGAGTTGCACAAACACTGCAAACTGGATACTCCTTAATAGCACGGTGAAATATCTGGATGGTATGTTTGATAGGTTAGGGTGTGTCTCTCAACACCGAAACCGATAAATGGTGGTGTTTTCCTCCAAAAATCCACAAAACAACATAAGGTCAATCCTCCTCCTCCTCTAGAAACTCTCTCAACATCAAATCATAACATAATTATGAATTAGGTTGCTTTACCCTTCCTTTATAGCTTCCCGAAACCCTAATTTGTGGTTGACCTTTTCCCTCCAAGTGACTTTTACTTTATTTTATTATTCCTTGATTAAATCACTTAATTAATTAACTAATTAACCATTTTACCTCTAAAAAGGGATTTATCCATCCTTATGGCTTCTCCGGCCATTGAAAGTCACTTCTCATCATCTTATCCTGTAATGTTCTTCCTCCCGATTCTGATGAGCTATTACACTAAGAAGTTTCTCCAAGTAATATTCCCATTATGACCTTTTTAGTGAATTTAATTAAGATATGACCCATAATAACTCAAAATTACATAAATCATCATAATGCAACAGAACCAAAGCCAAGTTGTGTGGAATGGATCTTGATGATGAACGATGCAAGTCAGGCCCAATAAAACCCCTCACTATCTCTCGAACTCTATGTCACCCCTATATGGCTACTCTGGTAGGCATAACACTCTGTAATGTAATAATGTCCAAAAATGGGGACATTACAGTCCTCCCTGCTGGAATATTTCTTATCCTCAAGCAATAACTGAATCAATCTACATATGATATTGGGGTCCCATATCCACCTGTGTGACACAAAGTTGACTCCCCTCAAGATGGGGCCTCTCCAAGTTCTCACCGCGCATGACACCCAAATGATCCTGATGAGTAGAATGATTAATGGCCAAAGAATCTCATTCAACTCCCCAAGCAACCACTCTAATCGAAACTCAACTCCATCAAACGTTGAAATACAAAACACTCCAATCCCTGGATCCCATATCAATATGTGAACTGCAATTCCCTATGAAGTATAGTTCTATAACATATCAACACCATGATTCTCCTACAAATAACACACAGCCTCAACCCAAAATGAGTCTATCCTACCAAACCATACCAAACCCAACACGGCCCCCACCGACTGAACATGTTGTTTCCATAGTGAGGTACTACAAGACCTCAACGAATCACCAGCCAGTGACGTGCTCTCCCCAATATTGAAACTCAATGGAAAATAAAAGTGGCTTCCCCCTGCAAAGGTTCGCTCGTCTCCATCAGTCAATGAAATTCACATCCCTACAATCCCAGGGTCCCATCCTAGTCTCTGACAGGGACCATCATGTTGATGTTTCTCTACTCTAATCATGATTGTCTACTCAAAGTATTCATACTGGATCCTCCACTCTTGTATCCTCATAAGATGAAACAAACTATTAACCAAATGGACTCTCGGATTCCATGTCAAATTTGGAAGTTCATCACTTCCAATCCCCATTAATTTTTTATGTGCTCTATTGGTAACTGTCGAAATCCCTCTACCCTCATTCCAATGAGAGTCTGAATATGTAGCAACCTCTGAGATATCCTTTGTCCCATGCCCTAGGATACTCTCATGCCCAGGGACTCAACTGTCTGCCCCTAATGATCCACCCCTATCATGTTGTATGCAATCAAGACTCTCATGTTAGGTGCTCTCAGCCTACCAACTCTCCATGTCCCCTGCCACTTTCTAGCTCCCCCTGTGTTGTTGTCAATGATGAAAGTATCGGGAAAGGCTATCATAAATATCTGCAACCAATTGTAGGAATGGAAAGTATCATATGCTTTGGTCAATCCCAAGGACTTGATCAAAATCTCGTCCACCGGCACCCATGGTAAATAATCTCATGACCTCATCACTGAACACCAACCATCGGGTACAACAGTAGGTATCTCCACAAACTGCGGGTCAATCATTCTCCATCCATCATCACTCACGCAATTGCTGCTACTGTGAAGGTGATCTCCCAGATTTATATATTTTTGCAAGGGAGAGGAATCTTCATGCTCTACTAAGTACATCTCCTCATTCTCCTCCATCCACTGGTTCTCCTCTGCCAAACCACCAATATCCTCTAACAATGTAACTGAAGGATATATCTGACTCTCTTTTGAGATAGATATTATGTATCTTTCACTAGTCTCCTCAAGGAGCTCCTCTAATATGGCCTCTGATTCTTGAAGGGTTGTTTGTGTGCCTTCCAAGAATCCTCGTGTGCTCACAAAATCATGAGTGAGTCGGTCCACCTCAACCTTATGCTCCCTCAGTGCCCTATGATACATCTTGCCAACCTACAATAGGTAATCTCTATCCATCAATAATTGTTGGTATTCGGCCATCGTCACAGTCACTCTCTCCATGAGTGTATGAAATTCATCAATGGAAATCCCCCTATCTGAACTACCATGTGCCATCGAGGCCCTCCAACAATAACCTGCCACCAATGCATGTGTATCATCAATGCATCTAATGGTTGTCATGATCATGTCCTCACTGACTCTCAATTGTCCTTCCAAGTGTCATGACTCCTGATCACAACCCTGTTGAGGTGATACCTCATGCCTCTCACTGCTAGTGTCAATAATGGAATCCTCAACAACATAGTCCTCAAAAGATAAGGTATTGAACTGCCCATTGTCCATTGTGCTACTGAGTCCTCATATTTGCCATTGCATTCCCTCACCAACTGTGACCCCCATCTGAATCGCATTGTATCATGTATGGGCAGTTGTATCCTCCTGTGCACTCACCCTAATAATATCATATGTGCCTGGATCCCATACAGATGTGTCCAGACACGTGCTATGGTCATCTCGAAAAATAAGGAGTGCATCCTCATCATTGTAGATCTATCCTGGGAGTAAGTGTCCCAACAAGATGTCAGTCTCCACAACCTGGTCCATCAATGGAATCTCCAAGAGTGGTGACTCACTCTCCTCATACTGATAGGTATGTGTAAGGTCAACTAACTCCAATCCATACCTCTCTTCCTGGGTCTGCAGATCCATATTTCCCTTATGTACAATCCCCACACAAGGCTTATCTACCATACTAGGAATGCCACTGATATCTTCATGTGCCATGGCTAGCATAGGTGACTGAGAAGATGAAAAATGTGGATCGCTCATCATAGGAATCTCATCATCCTCCATACATGACTTCCTGGAAGCCATGTCTACACCCACAATTAGTTCATCCAACCTCCTAATAGCATCATGTCTAAGTGCCAACACATATGACTCCTCACAAGTGTCACCACTATGTTGAAGTATTGAATCCTCAGCATTGCCTGATGGGGAAGATGAAGGACATGTGCTTTCATCCTGCCCATCCAAATGTCCCTCAGATGCGCAAGAGTCACTAGCCTCATCGGACTACTTTAAATAGGCATCTATGGTTTCATTCGCATGCATCTCCTCATCCTCACTGTCATAGTGCACCTCAACAATTTTCACCTTCCCTTTACCCCTACATCTGTGATCTGGCTTCCAAGGCATTTTGCAACTATAGCAAATCTCCCTGCATCTAATGGGCGTAGGCTCCATTTGTGCTCATGTCAATCCACTAGCTGGTAATTATGTATCTACCTCCTTATCTGATCTGAACTTTCCTCTCTGATTTTCCCATTAGGATGGTAGGAAAACCAGCTTTGATACCATTGTAATGTTCCTAACTCAGTTAGTCTAGGAAACACTAAGCTATCAAATACACTGTCTGATCTGATACTCGGGGGGTTTCTGGATGCATTTGAGTTAATGTTTTAACATGCTTGGTGATTTTCGCATGTGTGTTTCATTCAATTAATGTTTAGGCAGAATATATGATGCATAAAGAATAAGGAACAAACACCATCTCACTCATATGTATTATGAGGGAAAATAGCAGGAAATACAATAATATGCTAAAAGCATATGAAATCGTCAGCTAGATCTCGTGGATCATCACTGGAATACAAGAAACTAATATAAAATACCAGTGATCAGTTGATGAAAGAAGATTTGCGCATGCACGAATATATCGGCAAAAAGATGCAGTTCTAGAAACTCACGGCAACTGCTGCAACTCTGGAAAACTCGCCCTCATGGTTATACTCGTCAAAATCGCCTGGAAATTATCCCAAAAGGAGCACCCTAGACTCTAGGATGCTATTGATGACTTACGGACTAAATATTGGATGCCATAAGTTATGGATGTCATCCCCTGGGGGGTTGCGCACCTCCCGAGCTCAATGAGTGCACCCTAATGATTCCACCGACGAAATCTGTTGCTATATGACTCGAAATGTGCGCCCTAACCAATGTTGAACTGAGTTAGGATGGTTTCGTTGGATCTATTTCGGAACTCCCTCTGGAACCCCAAATGCCCCTCCTCAAGAGTTGTGTACTATCTGGATGTATGTTGCGCTCTGAGATATTCCACCGTCAGAATATGATAACTGGTGGCTCAAAATATGTGCCCTAGAAAGTCCTCAACTAGGTCAGAAGGAATCTACAAGATAATCTATGGCCTCATGCAGCTACACCAAACCCTCCATAACCCTTGCACCCTCATTGGTTGAGTTGCGCAAACACTGCAAACTGGATACTCTTGAATAGCATGGTGAAATATATGGATGGTATCTCTGATAGGCTAGGGTGTCTCTCAACACCGAAACCAATCAATGGTGGTGGTTTCCTCCAGAAATCCACAAAACAACAAAAGGTCAATCCTCCTCCTCTGGAAACTCTCTCAACATCAAATCATAACATAATTATGAATTAGGTTGCTTTACCTTTCCTTTATAGCTTCCTGAAACCCTAATTCGATGTTGATCTTTTCCGTCCAAGTGACTTTTACTTTATTTTATTATTCCTTGATTAAATCACTTAATTAATTAATTAATTAACCATTTTACCTCTAAAAAGTTATTTATCCATCCTTATGGCTTCTCCGACCACTGAAAGTTACTTCTCATCATCTTATCATGTAATGCTCTTCCTCCCGATTATGATGAGCTATTACACTAAGAGGTTTCTCCAAGTATTATGCCCATTATGACCTTCTTAGTGAATTTAATTACGATATGACCCATAATAACTCAAAATTACAGAAATCATCGGAATGCAATAGAACCAAAGCCAAGTTGTACAGAATGAATCCTGATGATGAATGATGCAAGTCAGGCCCAATAAAACCCCTCAATATCTCTCGAACTCTCTATCACCCCTATCTAGTTACTCTGGAGGCATAACACTCTTTAATGTAATAATGTCCAAAAATAAGGACATTACACAATGAAATAGCAATGAATATTGTGTAATGGGTATTAATCCATGAACTTGAAATAGCAAGGATATAATATATATTGGGTATTAAAAACCTTGAACTTCAATTCAAGTCGAGGGATCCTTTATTTTATAATACACAAATATTGTGAATAGCATTTAAGCTAACAACGAATTAAATGAAATTGTATCAGAAATATATTTTGGATGACATTGTCATTATCACTATGGTAAAATTATTGATTCCAAGTGTTCAAGTGTGGGATAGTATAAATATTAAAACCATGTGGGGAAGCCATAGCGTTGAACTGAATCTTTGTCTTGCATCGTAGACATTATTTCACTGTTTTATTTTTATGGTTAAATTTATGTGTTGTAAACAAGGTATAAACTTTAGAAACTCAGTCGAACTTACCGAGGAGGCTAGGAATACTATGAAAACGTTGGAGGACAACCGCTTGTATTCAATGGATGCAGCGACCCTATGTAAACCACAATAAAAACATAGAATGGTGAGATTCACTCATAAGAACAAATAGTTTGGTAAAGTAAAACGATTCACTCATAAGGAACGAGTATCGTTTAGGCATACTTTTGTAATGGTGCTTAAGGCGTGGCATTATATCATCGATCAAACTTGAGTCTACGTAGAGTAACAGTGGTTTGTGTTTACCACCGGGTAACAGTGGTTTTCTAAGTCATAGCTCGAAACTCCATAAAGATCCTAAGCTCGTAAGAGCTATGGTCATAGTTGTAAGAACGCTATGGTCGATAATGAGGTCAAGTTAGAGAAGCATTTTAAACAATTTGATACATTGCATGGTGGAGTGTTATGGTAGTGTCACTATATGGAGTTCATCCTTGGTATAGCTTACAAAATAGAATAATCCATAATCATATGGATTATAACCTTAAGATAGATTAAAGAATTTATGGATAAATTCTAAATGGTAAAAAAAATAATGAACTAAGGTTTTAACACTTTTAAATCCATGTTATAATGATAAACTTATTAGCAATGGAAAGAAAGGTTTACTTAATAGGAAACACTTCCTTCCTAAGCCTTGGAATTATAACATGACCCTCTACAATAAAGAGACCAATCATAAGGGTAAGAATAGGTGGAATAGTACTACTATTAGGATAGAAACAAAAATAAAGGATACGAGAAAAATAATCAATTATTACCTTTGAGACAAGTAGACTTCATACTTGAGATAATGAATGATATGGTGGCAATCTGAGAATGAGCATAAATAGTAATTAGTCTGTCATGGTAAAGCCACACAAAAAAGAGAAAGATGTATCAGATTGCATATCAGAGAAAGATGCATCAAATTTCATATTAATAAACTATGGGTTAATTATGATTATACAAATACAATTTTATTATAAATAGAAAATGAAAAAAAAAATGTGAGTTTATGGAGACATTACAAGTGGTATCAAAGCATGGCTCAAACACGACGGCCTTATGGGCTCGAAACAAACAACATTTTTTCTTACAAAGTGTATGTATATATATTTGTACAGTTATAACCCTCATTAAAGACAAAAATATCGACATTAATTATATTTTTTTTACATATCAGAATCAAAACCAAGTGTCATGGCTAAAGAACCTAGTAAAGAATTATCAACTGAAACACAAATGTATGTGGAATTAAACAACGAACAACCACAAGATAACTCAAAAGGATTGTTGGAAACCATGCGTAGCATAAAATTATAATTATAGAGTATCAAAGCAGATAATGAAAAACTACTCAAAGACAATAAAGAACAAGAAGAGATAAATGAAATCCTACTTAAGAACATGACTGATATGAAACAATTTAGAAATGTAGGACAGACCTCCAACAATGCTAAAAAGGAGTTAATCAATGAAGAGTCACACAAGCGTAAATACCAATCAGTGATTAGTGATAAAACAGAGTTGTTAACTGAAGGAAGTAGTAAGGATAATTCTGAAAACAACACCTTACAGAGGATAGTACCCAAAACCAAGAAAAGGAAATGGCATGAGGACAAATTGTATGGTGAGTTTAAAAAGATCAGACCAACCAATTTTGATGGTGAGTCTAAGGAGCGAGAAAAAACTTGGCTTCTGAACATGGGTAAATATTTCCAAATCTATAATTACCCAGGAAATTTAAGGGCTAGGTTAGTTATATACCAATTGAATGGTAAAGTTTCCATTTGGTGGTAGCAAACAAAAAACAATTAATAAGATCAGGAGTAGTGTGTTAAAATGGAAATTATTCAAGAAATACTTCAAACAAAAGTATATAAAAAAATGGTACTATGATGAAAAGGCTAAGGAGTTTCATGATCTTAAGCTATGATACATGATCATTGAGGACTTTGTCATCAATTTTGTAATTTTGATGAGATATGTACCTTACCTTAGATAGGAGAAGGAAAAAATTTAGCAGTTCATGAGTTGTTTGCCTCATGCATACAAGGATAAAATTGAGTTTCTTAATCCAAAGACAATGGATGAAGTAATAAGGCATGCTAAACTATGCTTCACTCAATTTAAATAGAGGTATGAAAATACAAAAACATGGCAGAATAGGAACAAGGACAAGTTTGATCCTAAGAATAAGCAATTTAAGCATCATTGACAACCATCACATAGTGCACCAGTTAGGAGAAACAGATTTAATGGACAACAAAGTGTTTTAGTTCAGAACAATAACAAATCTACATATTTGGTAAACAAAATAACTCGACCACCTTTACAGTGTTGGGGTTGAAAAGAACCTCACTTATATTGAGACTATCATTAAAATAAAAACAAAAATCAAGCAGTACATAATATACAAGAAGCAACAATAGTAAATGGAATTGCTAGAAGTATTCATAAGATCAATGTTGCCTTGGAAAATAGATAGGATGATCTTCAATTCTCCATGGTGGATATAGAAGGTACAATTAATCATAAAACTATATCCATTTTAATAGACCCTGGAGTAAGTTAAAGTTATATTTCACCTACAGTAGTAGAAAGTTGTAAACTAAGTAAAATCAAACATAAGAAGTCGTGGCTAGTTCAGTTAGGTATAGGAATGAAACAAAAGGTTGTTTAGTTGGTAAAATATTGTACAGTAATTATGGATGATATGGAGACTAAGGTAGATCTAAACATCTTACCCTTATGATCTTATGATTTACTCATAGGCATGGACTGGCTAGAAAAAAATTCAGTTGTTGTAAACTGTCGCGACAAGACTTTTAACTATTTAGATGAATCTAGGAAAGGAAAAACAATAAAAAGGATACAACGAGGAGTGTCAGTAAGAAAAATATCTACCATATAGTTAAAAAGAAATGCAATAAAAGGATGTGAAGTCTATGTTGTGTATGTATCTAAAAACTTAGAGGAAATGAATAAAAGTGTGTTAACTGATTTTACCATAGATTTAGTACCTAGATCTGCACCAATGTTTAAGGCCCTTTATCGGATGAGTACTCCAAAGTTAACTGAACTTAAAATGCAATTCCAGGAGCTTATAGATAAACATTATATTAGACCTAGTGTGTCTCTGTGGGGAGCACCAGTCTTGTTTGTTAAAAATAAAGATGAAACTTTCATATTGTGCATTGATTATAGACAACTTAACAAGATGACAATTAAGAACAAACCTCTTTGAATGTTAATATTTTGGTCTCTTCGAATATTCTTGAAAACAAACCTCCCCATAGAAATCTTATTGATAAGATGACAATTAAGAAAAATTATCCTCTACCCTGCATTGATGACTTGTTTGATCAATTCGGAGGAGCTAAGATCTTTTCTAAGATAGATTTAAGGTCTAGATACCATCAAGTTAGGATTCAAGAGGAAGATATTCATAAAACTACTTTATGAACCAGATATGGACATTATGAGTTTGTAGTGGTACCTTTTGGTCTAACAAACGCACCTGCTACATTTATGTGTTTAATCAACAGTGTGCTGAAAAAATATCTAGACAAGTTTGTAATCGTGTTCATCGATGATATATTGATTTATTCAAATAACAAAGAGGAACATGAGGAACACCTAAGCATGGTTTTTCAAACACTTGAGGAACATCAATTGTACGCAAAGTTCAGTAAATGTGAATTTTATTAGGATAAGTTACAGTGTTTGGGGCATGTAATTTTAGGAGAAGGGATTTCAGTTGACCCAGAAAAGGTCAAGGAAATCCTATATTGTCCAGTGCTAAAGGATGTGTCAGATGTATGATATTTCATGGGCATCACAGGGTGGTATCGTAGGTTCATAGAGGGGTTTTCAAAACTTGTCTATCCGATAACCTCTTTGCGGAAAAAGGGAATCAGATTTAAATGGACTAAGAAATGTCAAGAGAGCTTTGAAAAGATAAAAACATTGTTGACAACAACACCTATATTGAATATATCAGACCCACATAAGGACCTTATTTTCTGTACAGATGCTTCATTAGAGGGATTAGGAGGTGTATTGTTACAAGATTACTATGTGGTCGCTTATGAATCACAAAAGTTGAAACCTCATGAAAACAATTATGCAACACATAGCCTGGAATTAAATGTTATTGTACATGCATTAAAAATGTCGTGACACTACCTCGGATGGGGTGACACATGGGCCACACACATCATCGGATGGGGTAGTTAAAGCCCCTCGCTGCCACCCTCCTCCCCTATCCAGTCACGATGGTTAGCTTGCATGAGCGCCAAGGTTTAGTGCGTTGGTCCTTAATGGAGACCTAGGCTTGGATCCTCGACATCAATATGAATTCGGTCATGGCCATTACCCTTGGACTAATGGATACTAGAGCCATCAAATCATCCTTCATCTTGGTCTTTTCATCCTATCGGAAGTTCTATATTGGGAACTTGAGCGCTATGCATAGTATCATTTTGCTTGTTCTGCTCCACGACTTAGTTCGCACCATTGGTGTATCCGTCTGCTTGGTACTCTACTCATACATGCCATGAGAAAGAGGCAAGCCCCAGTCAGGGATAGCCTACTATAGTTGGTTTGGTAGACAAAACCACTCAAGATCGGCCTCTCTAGATCTCATACCAGATGGCTCGTACCATCCGGGTTCTTTGGGTCAGAATTGGTCTAAATAGGCTCAACCAAAGCCTCATCCTTCGAGTACAGAGGGTCTCCATGGAGGGTGCTTGGTGGAAGAAGAAATTCCTCCCAATTGGGAGGAAATTTTGTCTCTCATGCCATCAACCTCCTTGGAGAACTGGCTTGCCACATGCACCGCCATTCCTTTCCAGGAGCTAGTCGAGATAGGCTGCATTGAGGAGGAATAAGTCTCTCCTCCAGAGGATCACTTGGGAAAGAATTAAGCCGCCACCATGGATGAGGACCCTGTCAAAAATTTCGCCACTGCAAATGAATCCATTGTTGTTAACATCTATGAAGACCCTGATGATGAACAGGCTCATGATGATGAAGCTGATGAACAGAATCACCCAGCTCTCAACTCTTGCAGACTCATGGAAGACCACCTGGTCTTGATCTTTGAGATGAGAAAGGACCTTCCAAAGCAGCAGCACTGCTAAAGCATCTTCAGAAATCATCTGGACACCATGTATGACTCCATGTCAAGTGAGCCTAAGAATATTCGATGTCCAACTTTCTGCCATCATTTCATCTTCTGACTCCATCAAGATGGACGCTTGGGTTCGACCCATGTCTAGCATTTTCACAGGTTTTTTCTCTGGTTTAATGGCTAAGTTTTTGAAATTTTTTCATACCATAGTCTTTGGTTCGGTGGTCGACGCACACATTCCACCGCCTATTTTGGTTTCCACGCTTGTGGCAGAACAGGTGGCAAGTCCCTTTGTCTATATGTTGACAGTTATCACTTTTTCTTAAAGTTTTGGAACAATGAACAGTCGTCATGTCCACGCATTTTGGTTTCCACTATGGTGGCAGAACAGTTGATGTGATATAATTTACACTCAGACACGTATGTTTTTTGCTAGGGCAAGGTAATACAATTTTTTTATTTACAAAAATAAAATGTGGTGACACTACTTGTTGGGTAGAATATATCTGCTAAAAACTGATAATATCAACCTTAAGTATCTTTTTATATCAGTCGAACTTAAATGCAAGACAAGCAAGGTGTTTAGCCTTTCTAAGTGAGTATGATTTTGAAATAAAACATATTAAAGGAAAGGAAAACAAGATAGTAGATGCACTTAGCAGAAAACTAAATGCAATTTTCAGCAATAACATACAAACTAATTTGGAACAGAGAATAAAATTAGCATTTGAAAGTGATGAAAACTATAGGAAATTACATGAAATTTTTCAAAATAATAAGTCAAATAAGGAAGAATCAAAATATAGTTGCAATCAAGAAGGTCTAGTATAGTATAAAGGAAGAATTTATGTTCCAAACAACACGGAATTGAAAATTTTGATACTAGTTGAAATACATAAGAAACCTTATTCAGGTCACCCAGGTTATCAAAAGACGATAACAGATTTAAAGAAAGAATAATTTTGTCCTGGAATGAAAACAAATGTAGTTTAATATATTGCTAGTTTCCTAGAGTGCCACTGAGTTAAAGTTGAACACCATCACACAGCTGGGTTGTTGCAGCCAATACTCATTGTTGAGTGGAAGTGAGAAGTGATTAGTATGGATTTTATTACATGAATACCTACAACTAAGAAGCAAAATGACTCTATAATGGTAGTAATAGACAAACTCTCAAAAGATGCACACTTTATTCCAGTAAATTATTCTCACAAGGCCATAAACATTGCAGATATTTTCATGAAGGATATTTTTAGAATGCATGGTTTACCCAAAACTATCATTTCAGACATGGATACAAAGTTCACTTCAAATTTTTAGAAGGATTTTTTTAGTGGTTTGAACACTTAATTTAATTTTAGCACCGCATACCATCCTCAAAATGACAGTCAAACTGAAACGACTAACCAAATTTTAGAGAATATGTTGTGGATGCGTGTAATGGATTTTCCCACAAAGTGGGAAGATTACATTCTTCTGGTTTAGTTTTCATATAATAATGGTTATTAAACATCATTTAAAATGATTCCCTTTGAAGTGATGTATAGCAGAAAATATCGAATACCTATTAGTTGGGATAATCTGTGATCCAGGAGCATCTAAGGAATGCTCATAGAGGTCCATAAGGATCTAGAATGCTCACAGAGATCTAGGAGGATTCATAAAAGTTAAAAATTCAAGTATCCCAAATACTCTATAAAATGCCATCAATGCATAGATCTCGGCGATAAATTTCCAATGGCGCAAACGACAAGTCAAACAGAGCTCGTATGCAAAGGTTGTGAGCAATCAAAGTTTGTTCAAAAGTGATGCCGACGCCCCGCTACCTCTCAACCCGCAGGTCGGAAGGCCACATCGACGTAGGATATTTTCTTTCTCACGGCTCGAAGAACACTAAACGGTCCTTCTATTTCCCTATCGGGAAATCTACACCCACAGAAAATCCTCGTGGGATCCCCTCTTCGCACTTGGGAGATCGGACTTCATGGTTTCGTGAGGTCAGTGGTCAAACGTTGTACTCTCAGATCCACGAAACCCGACGACCCGTCAACGCTGACCTTTTCCTATCGGGGTTTCCTCTATCGCGATTTCGGCACTCGCGGTGTCGAACCACTCGTATCCCCGACTCCCGATACCCGATACACCAAAACTCCGATGCATGCGCGAATTCTGACTTTTGAACGGTCCTTCACTCCATCGGCATTTCGGAGTTCGCAATATCACGAATCCTAATGCATATGTTTCGAGACTTCTCGCCACGAAACTCCGATAACTCGTGCCACCTGTCCACCACTCTGACTCTTGTGGCCCCACCCTGTTCTATTAGCCATCGGGATATCGCATTTCGCGATTTCGCGATTCATGTTGCTATATTTACGAAGTTTCAACCCACGAAACCCCGATATGTGAATCCACCCGTAAATCCAACGGTCCTCGTGACTTAGATCTACGGTCCTGCCCCTCCTGAGCTTTGAACCCTTTGGGAACACTCACTGTATCTCCCCGACTTCTCTGTGAGATCTGACAGCTCACGGGATGTTGCGAATCCTCCTCAGAGAATACCGACCGTCCGTTCTTCCTGATGAAATCTGCGAAATGACTGATTGTTCCTCCATGGAACTCGTCCACCTGCGTGCAAGCTTGCAATGCCTTTCTAATTCCTCCAGTCGTGACTTCCCTTGCGATATTCTTCAACAAATTTCGAAGGCCTTATCCTTCTTGAGCTTTTCTTATAACTCTGAGTCTCAGACAAGACTCTTGCGCGCACTCCTTGCGGAAACCTTTCAAACACTTCAAGTGCTTGAATCCTTCGACTCTACGCACACCTGCAGCAACTGTCTCTAACACTTCACTCAGGTTCGCAACCCTGAAACTTAGCTTGGCCTGCGCACTCCTTGCACGGCTCCTGTGCTCAGCTGCGCTTTTGAGAGAATGAGAACAAAAGCAACTCTATCTGAACCCTCTGTCAACGCACTCCTTGCGGACACTTCAACTGCACTCCTTGCAGGAACTCTTGTTCAGATAGAGAAACAATTGAAACTCATTCCTGATTCCTTTCAGACTTCAAACTCAAACATGAAATAATATACATAGCATATAAGGCAAATGTATAACAGGAAGCAAACACTCATGAGCACATCATTCAGCATCAATACACAGAGAATAGACACAAAACCATGAATTTGAATCAACTCTTTCTATTAATTCAAATGTATGTACATGGGTGTTCTTACACAGCTCTTTGCATGCTCTTGCTCCTCTTCTGCTTCAATCTTCCTGATAATGTTACAATACAAAATGAGGGTGCCTATATCTCGTTTCCCTCTTGCGCTCTAAAACTGTCTAATCTAGAATTAAATTCTATCTACCTGCATTAACTACTTTAAATGCCTTCTACCTACTAAGGATGAGAGCAATCGCTCAAGGTCTGCTTCATCTTAATGGCTCATTTAATATGGCGCATCAACTTCAAGATATTTTCAAAATTTGTGTCGGTGCTTGCCCAGTTGTCCTTCTCTTCTGCGTTGGCTCACTTGATGTGTTGGTGATGCTCCTGCATCAAAAATTCAAAGTCAAAGGGGTAAAAGGTGACATGTGTCACCACAGGGTGACATGTGGCATGAAAATACAATATTACGACGAGACATGGCCACACCCCCAAGGTTCCATGTGGACTGACCATACACTGACTAAACAAGTTAGGTGGAGAAGTCACAGGTTGACAAATGCATATTCATACAATCCAAGTGGACTAATCATAGGGCGACATGTCCCATACAAAAAATTCAATATACAGAAACCATAATAGCCAATGGAAGGCTTACACGTGGAAGCCTCCCATTGGCTATTATGGTTTATGTATATTGAATTTTTTGTATGGGAATCGACGGGGGTCAAACCCGCAACCTCCCTAACCTTACTCAAGTGTCTTACCAATATGCCACACGATGAGTCTTATTAAGACTATGGGTTTGATTATATTTGAGTTTGCATAAACGTTTGTTGGGAGGAAAAAAGGGCCAAGGGAATAATCCCTCAACCCATATCCCATGGTCATTGTAATATTCCATATAACCACTAGTCCTATACTCGCGTGGGAGTTTAACCACATGCCATATATATAATATATGGTTTAATAACCATATAACAAAACAACGAATGAACCAGTGGTCGGTGGGGCTTGAACCTTCGACCTGCCAATCATATGCGCCAACACTTAACCAATTCCACTACAAGAGCGAGTTTGTTAGGGATTCGCCTAACCATATAGTTAATTCCTAGCATGGAATCCAAATGGGAGTTAAGAGGCCCGTGACCTATATTAAGGGCACATATTTAAATATTTGCACACAGACCGAGGGTGCAAATCTCGAGGAGGAAATCTATCCAATGCATGCACATATTTCAAGGTTGTACGAACTACATATATTTGCATGCAAGAGAGAAGGCCAAATATGGTGTTGATACGAAGTATAATTTTGTATCCCTTTAAACCTGAAGCTTTTCTTTTACCTAGTCATGGAGCCACCCTTAATCCTAAAAAAGAGTCAAAAGTATTTCATTTTTTTGCATTTCGGGATTCGGCATTTCACAAAGCATGTTTTCCTAATTAACAACTCCAGATTTCCCAGTGTCGAAATCTCGAAAAGGATTTATATTAAAGTAATAATAAAAACGGAAAAAGTAGGTGCTATAAACCCCGACGCACATTTCACAAAGTATTCTCTAATTGTGATTAATTAAACTCTTAGAAATGATCAACAACTTAATCTTTCGCGATTCGGGTTTCTTTGTATCAAAGTGTTGTCAAAGTGTCAACCCTTGAACTCTCGGTCCTCGATTTTCCGAAAAGAAGAAGTTAATCACTAATCAGAATTGATTAAAGCATCAATACAAGTAATCAGTGCATAAACTAATCCCAACGTGATTTCATGATTTGGGGTTTGTTCATGACATACCTCATGGGTACAGGATCCCCGAAATTCTGAAATGTGAAATCGTGAACTTTTTAACAAAGTTGAAAATGAATTTAAGTTAGTGTAAAACGGGATTAATAAAGATTAAAAGAATGTTTTGCGTTTCACATTTCGGGATTCATTGAGAGCAGTCCTTTCGAAGATTTAGTTTGAAATCGTCGATATATGGTATTTTCGTAATGGATGAATAGAGATATTTTTTATTTAATTGTGTATCTCTGGGCATATCTCCCCCATTAAGACATTAAATTTTTACCACATGTCTCAATACGTCTATCGTAAGAAGAGTTAAAGGTTAATAGAGGTTTGGTTTTTCGAATTTCATTCTTATCGTTTGAATTCAGAAGTGAATTGCATTCAACGAGGTTACACATTTTTCTCTGTGACAGGAATTCGTCCTAAACATGAACATTATGGCACCTAGAAAGGCACCAAAGAAAAGTGAAGAAGCAGCTGAAAGTTCAAGCCCAAAAGGAGATGTCATGTCTGATACTACACCACATGCCATCGATTCCATCAAATCATGGAGGCAAATTTTTGAAACCTTGGACTACAAAATCAAGAATTTTCCCAATGATTCTGAAAACAAACTCCAGGACATAGCAGAGTTCGAACTTCACAAAGTAGCCACGCACCCACGACTCATGACATACAATGACATGATCAGTTGGGATTTGGAGAGGACAGACGTGCAAACCAGAAGCATTCTGGACAGCCAAGGGGTCGTCATCGGCTCTTTCAGACTGGAACATATACAAGTAATGTATAAACTGTCTCCCAATTCTAATTATATTTACAATAAAGAATTTGAAATTGAATTTCAAAGGAAAGAATGCACAGAAACAGACCAAACATACCCCAGCATAATCAAAGACTGGTGGAGACAACCACAAAAATTCAAGGCTGATACCCATAAATTTTATGCCATAGCCTCTTTGAAGGAGTACATGGTTTATGTGGCTATGATGTTATGTAGACTTTTCAAAAAGAAAAGTCCTACCCATTTTCCTGCATAATGGGTGCCCCTTTTACATGAAGCAGTCGAAGGCTATAGCTTCAATTGGAACAAAATCCTATCATATAACCTAGCTAAGGATGTTATGGAGTATCAAACCGTGATATCTAATGGTCGACCAGTAGCCTTTTACATGTCGGTATATATCATGGACACTATATGTTTCACGAATCCTTTCCCTTTGATGAATTGGAGTTGGAACCCAACCTGCACTGAACCAATTCATGAATATCATTCTAAATCGTGGGAAGAAAATGTTAAGGGTTATTTTTACGAAATATGTCATTTCGTAGTGATACCAGTGCATTAGATGTTGTATGGTTGTGCACCCCCCCGTGTTTCGGAGTCGGTAATAGGAAATCTCAAGGCGGTTTCTGATTGGTTTATTGAGGATAATTTCTCCTATATCATGGTTTTTGGATGTTCTATCCCGCCTCATGCACTTCCCAAATTCCTGCCTGACAGGCTGGTGTGCAGGGAGGTAGCTCATCAGATAATAACATGCAGTATTGGAATAGAACTGAAGACAACTCAAAAGACGTTTTGGCCAGTCTTTCCCGTACATATTGGAAGGTTTTCGCTACTCAACCTAGGTCATTCCAAGGTTGAAGTTGCAGCTCTAGAGGAGGTCAAGTTGGTGAATCTTGAACATAGGAAGCATGACCCTTATCAAACAGTGGGAAGCCACATTTCTCATGTGGTATGAAATCATTTGAACATGAAGAATCCCCTCATGATGACATTTTCAAAGGTGTGAAAACCTATGAGGAAGTGTTAGACAGGGTACAGGTGTTATCATCTGATTTGCAAACCAATCTTCTAAATTTCCAGAGACACAGATGAAGCAGTTTTCCCAAAGTATTACAAGGCGAAACAACAACATCCCCTCCAAAACAACAAAAAATTCCCCCAGGCTTCAGACAAAAAACACAGAATAAAGTAGACACCAAGGAAAACCAACAGGAGGTCGAAGGATCTTCACAAAACAAAGAAGTCCCACAGATAGAGAATCTAGGAGAAGAAGTAGAAAAAGCATCTGAGACACCTCCCGAGTCCAGTCAATCTACCCCCCCTTCACCATATACTATTCATTTTGATACCCCCAAGATTGCAGGGGAAACAAAATCCATAGAGTTGGGCAATCCCATCACTTCCTTGACCCCTTTACAATCTACTTTTGGTTTCCCTCAGGTAGGAGTCATATATGTTAGCGACCTTGACCCTATCTCCAGAGAAGAAATTCCTCCCTCTGATTACTTCTTCAGGAAAAAGAGGAAGGTTGTATTAAAACAGGACATGTATATGAGAGAAGGTAGTATGGTAAATAAACACAGAGTGTTGGTGGATGGGCAAAACTTGGAAGAGGGAGATTTCGCTACAGAGGTGGCGGGCTCCATGGGAGCGCTGGCAACAGAAAATATTTTCACGGTTAGCAATATGAGAGCAAGGTTGGAACATAATAACCGCAGGATAACCCAGTTGCAAGATCAACTAAAAGATACCAAGAAAAATATCAAAGCAGAAATAAATAAAGGTCTAAAGCAGGCCAGAGCTGCTGACAAGAAAGAAATTCAATCACTTAAGACAAGTCTGGACGAGATGAACGAGAAAATGCAGACTAACCAAATACAAGTCATTCAGAAAGAAGAATTGGTAAGACAACTACAGGCTAAATTGAATTCAATTAAAGGCCAGGTTATAGACCTGAAATTTTTTCAGGACCTATCACTGGAAATACATGCGAAGATAGAAGTTGAGCAACAGAAAGTAATCTCCCAAGTAGAGATTATTCAGAATTATTTTTAGGAAACAAGCAATGCTTTTGATAACATTTTTTTTAGAGAAAAACAAGATAAAGCAGCAAGGGCCACTTTCCAAAAGGCAGTTGTATGTTCTGAAAACGAAGAAGTATCGAAAATTCTAAATCTTTCTGTCATGGAGAAGATTAGAGGTGATATCATGCTCAAGGTATGGTAAAACAACATAGCAAAATATAAGAAAATAGTCAAAGAAATCAAAGACGAATGTGAAAGAATCTTTGATTCATTGGACAAGGAATCATTAGGTATTGGAAGAGACAATTGCACTGGGCAATTAGGACAGATAAACATTGTAAGACACCAGTTGAATTTTAAAGAGGGTTTGAACGAAATTCAGTTGGAAATTTCACAATTAAAGGAAGTGGATGTTACCCTAATAGACAAGTGGCTAGGGAAACTAAACTTGAAATTTCAATCAATTAAGTTTGCTGGTAAGGAAATTGAATATCGACTTCCATAAACTCAGAGAAAAGTCTATTTATTTGAAGCAAAGGATCTACCAGAGTCTCCCAAAAATTCTGTGCATTTTCTTGAAAAATGTATTGAATATATCAGGTCAAAAGAAGGAGATACTTCAGTAAAACAATGAAGTATCATTTTGAAAACTTATATTATCGAGATGATAGAAAAATAAATGATAATCATGCAAACAGTTGGAGTTTGCAATTCTTGTAACCATTTGCCCCTAGGAGTTAAGAGATTACCAACCAACAATCATCGGGAGTCTGGTATAAATATAATTTGAGGATACTGAGAATAGGATTTTTCTCGGGGGGCATTGTAATGAGGAATTTGAAGATATTTTTGAATTAATACAAATACGGATAGATCTGGTCAAGTTTGAGTTATGTGTTTCTCTCTTGTTTCATATTTTTCATATATCTCTCTAGTGAATGCTTAACTACAATTTAGTACAACCTCTACTGTGGTAAACAATTATTCTTGCAATTTAATCATTTACAGCTTTTCCTCTGTATCGGCTATCAGCAGATATAAGACCTATAAATGTTTTAAATTTCAATATCATATGCTTCATTAAGAGTTTTTCCTGATTATTTTCTTCTCCTATCAACAAAGTGAGATTCCTCTTTAATTGATGCCTCACCCTGTTCGGTAGATTTATGTTTTCTTTTCACTTCATGTATATCCCCTTTTTCAAAATTTAACTCTGTTACCAAAAACGGCCTTTGGTTTTGTCACACTATTAATTCAAGGTTTTTGGAGTTCTTTTTACATGTTTTGAAGCAGAAATAGCAAACTCTTAAAGAAAACACAAGATTTTACCCTTTCTGATCTTTTCACCCATGACTATCCTAGTCACAAGACAACCCAATATCGAACCTAAACTATCGGATCAAACAAGCATTGCTTTGAATTTATTTAACACCATCTTACAGACAACAAATAACCGGGTTGAGTTAGAATGCTCATGGGCAGTTATTGAAAGAGACATTTGCATCCAAGAAAACTAGGAAGCTAGACAGAGACTGTTAAGGAACCAACAATATCCCTTTTCATATAACCTACCTTTTTATCCTTATCCCTCTCTATATTTTCGGATGCCTTGACGGTGTACTTTAGAGCCTTAAAGTACAAACTCGGGAACAACATCTTCTTGGTGCCGTTGTCGGGGACCGAAGAAACGAAACATTTCCCTCGGAAGAATGACATTGACACTTTCTATCTTTGATAGTGAACAAAGATCGAAAACATTATAAGTCTACCCTTATCTTTCACTTGGTGACTCCACGATAAATAAACTAGCTTTTAACTAAAAGAATACCAGAAGAAACCCAGATGACAAACAGAGTTCGCCTATTCCAAATCCAGAAAAAAATTTAAAATCAAGAAGATATCTTAAACAGATTATATCATCGACAAATAGGTTTTATCAACCTAAAACTATAGAGTCGAACACTAGTGATATCTTTGAAGGATCAAATACCCCATCGTATCACGGGGGATTACCGACCAATAATATTACAACCTTTGAGCCTGGTTTGGTCTCGCCTGATTTTAAAACTGAGATTTTCCCAACCGTTTCTTTCACCAACAGAGGTAAGAGATCTGCATCACTTCCCGCCCCAATTGACACTTCATCACTTCGCGAAGTTCATTTTCCTATCTCTCATAACTCCAACGACCATCCTATTCTTCTTGACACGACTCTTGTTGATTCTCCTTTATATTCACCCTGTGAGTCCAAGGAAACTAGTCCACTTTTCCCTAGTTCCCCTTCCTCAAGTTTCTTGTATCTCAATAACCAATTTCCTGAAACCCTTCTTCATAATTTCCAAGCAACAACCTCTAAATCGTCAATGGCCATGGCCAGAGGAGGTGTTGTTGGAGGTGGGGCTGGAGGAGGAGGAGAATGCGGCCAAGTACCACCCCATAGAATCTTGGCAAAGGTGGATTCTAGATATGCCCCTTTGATCCTCCCAATTCCCCTACATGACTTACCTGAAAACTACATGAAGAATCTTTCGAAATTCACAGGAGAGGGTGATTTGACTGTAGTCGAACAAATCAATTTCTTTGACCAATTTGTCGATATCCTTGGACTCGAACAGGAAGATGTCTATTCGAGACTCTTGGTTCAAACTTTTGAAAGACAGGTAAGAACCCGGTTCCAAGGCCTAGCAGCAGGATCTATATTGTCTTATGAGGAACTTGAAAATTCTTTTATTAGACAGTGGGGGGGAAGGAGAGACCATATTTATTATCTAACTAAATTTGGGGCTCTAAGAAAGAAAAACTCAGAATCAGTCCTCGAGTTCACTCAGAGGTTCAATAAATTGTATAACAAGATTCTGGTCGAGGTCAAACCCTCCCAACCTGCAGCGAAAGTAACTTTCACTGGGGATTTTGATCTCGATTTCACCCTGTTATTGAGGGAGAGGAAATCGGTATACCTCACCAAGATGCAAGATGACTCCTTGGAGATTGAGTCAAACATGATGGCATCAGGAAAGTTGAAAACCAAATTTGAAACCGAAAACAAAGAAACCAGAAGATATAGAGATGAAGGGGGACCGTCCCGATCAGGAAGATCTTCAGAAGACAAAATAGATGACATGGCAAGAATAATCAAAGAGATCTCAAATAAGATCTTAAGGATGGAACTAGATCAAGCGAAAAATGATATTTTTCCTAGAAAGGATTTCAGAAGGAATCCTAACCCTCAAAATCCACCAAGACAGATTAAGAATGAGGATCAAAAAATTCAAACCCCCTTTAAAAGAGAAAACTTTATCGGATGAGAAGATGTGGACGATTTTGAGGAACTAGAAGAAGACATCAATAATCTTGGTGACGACTACCTACAACCTTTTTTAACAAAACAAGATTATGAAATATCTGCAACTACAAAAGATATATCCCAAAATAACAAAAATAGTGGTATTATTGAAGATTCAACCTATCAGGAAATTGGAGACGATATAATGGCCGAACTCCACCAAAAGTACAATCTAAGGCCTAGAAACAAGAGCCTCGCAACTCCCTCAGTGAAAAAGATTTTGCCAAGGGGTGAAACAGATGAATCAGTTTCAAAAAACGTTGTGAAAAAGACTATAAGAACTAGAACCACTGACACACAGCCTACCAAGACAAAGTCAGCGGAGACATCAACGACAAACATGCAGAAAATGGAGGACCCTGTAATTGAAACTAAAACCTCATGACAAAGGAAAACTGAAAAGAAGGGGTTAGAAACCCAAACCATAGAGATCGACAAAATCATAGGAAGTTTTAATCTGGAAAATGAAATAAATAAAATCAAAATCCCTATACCTCTTGTCAAACTGGAAAAAAATCCAATTTACAGGAGACAAATCGCCAAATTAATCAGTTTTTCAGAAAACAAAATTTAGGCCGATGTCATAAATTTAGAAGATGACAAGCCTAACATAATTTTCGGCCCACATTTCGATGGTGCCACAGACATCGTCGCCCCTTTCTATATCACTCTGGTTGTGCACGATCACTTACTCCATAATTGCATGTTAGATTCTGGAGCCTCTCACAATGTAATGCCTAAAGCCATTATGGAGAGACTCGGTCTTGAAATTGTTGAAATAATGTAACTGTGAAGAGAATTCTTA
>ML792270.1:111981-137871 GCA_009831015.1 Picea engelmannii | reverse complement strand
CCCCCCGGTATTTTGAAGTCGGTCATAGGAAATCTCAAGGCGGTTGTCGATTGGTTTATTGAGGAGAATTTATCCTATATCAGGGTTTTTGGATGTTCTATCCTGCCTCATGCACTTCCCAAATTCCTGCCTGACATGCTAGTGTGTAAGGAGGTAGCTCATTAGATAATAATAGGTGATATTGGAATAGAACTGAAGACAACTCAAAATAAGTTTTGGCCAGTCTTTCCCGTATAGATTGGAAGGTTTTCGCTACTCAACCTAGGTCATTCCAAGGTTGAAGTTGCAGGTCTAGAGGAGGTCAAGTTGGTGAATCTCGAACATAGGAAGCACGACCCTTATCAAACAGTGGGAAGCCACATGGTTCACTGTGGCATGAAAGCATTTGAACATGAGGAATCCCCTCGCGATGAAATTTTGAAAGGGGTCAAAACCTATGAGGAAGTGTTAGACAGGGTACAGGTGTTATCATTCGATTTGCAAACCAGTCTTCTAACTTTCCAGAGACAAAGACGAAGCAGTTTTCCCAAAGTATTGCAGGGAGAAACAACAACATCCCCTCCAGAATAAGAAAAAAATCCCCCAAGCTTCGGACATAAAACACGGAATAAATCAGAAACCGAGGAAAACCCACAGGAGGTCGAAGGGTCTTCACAAAACAAAGAAGTCCCATAGATAGACAATCCAGGAACAGAAGCAGAAAAAGCGTCTGAGATACCTCCAGAGTCTAGTCAATCTATCCCCCTTCACCATCTACTATTCATATTGATACCCCCAAGACTGCAAGTGAAACAAAATCCACAAACTTGGGCAATCACATCACTTCCTTGACCCCTTTACAATCTACTTTTGGTTTCCCTCAGGTAGGAGTCATATATGCTAGCGACCTCAACCCTATCTCCAGAGAAGAAATTCCTCTTTCTGATTACTTCTTCAGTAAAAAGAGGAAGGTTGTATTAAAACAGGAGATGTATATGAGAGAAGGTGGTATGGTAAAGAAACACAGAGTGCAGGTGGATGGGAAAAACTTGGAAGAGGGATATTTCACTATAGAGGTGGCAGTCTCCATGGGAGTGCTGGAAACAACAAATCTTTTCACGGTTATCAATATCAGAGCAAGGTTGGAACAGAGTAACCGCAGGATAACCCAGTTGCAAGATCAACTAAAAGATACCGATAAAAATATCAAAGCAGAAATAAATAAATGTCTAGAGCGGGCCAGAGCTTCTCACAAGCAAGAAATTCAATCACTTAAGACAAGTCTGGACGAGATGAACGCGAAAATGCAGACTAGAAAAATACAAGTTATTCGGCAAGAAGAATTGGTAAGACAACTACAGGCTAAATTGAATTCAATTAAAGGCCAGGTTATAGACCTGAAAGTTTTTCAGGACCAATCACTGGAAATGCACGCGAAGATAGAAGCTGAGCAATAGAAAGTAATCTCCCAAGTAGAGATTATTCAGAATTATTTTCAAGAAACAAGCAATGCTCTTGATAACATTATTTTTAGAGAAAAAGAAGTTAAAGCAGCAAGGGACACTTTCCAAAAGGCAGTTGTATGTTCTGAAAATGAAGAAGTATCGTAAATTCTAAAGCTTTATGTCACAGAGCAGATTAGAGGTGGTATCATGCTCAAGGTATGGGAAAACAACATAGCAGAATATAAGAAAATAGTCAAATAAATCAAAGATAATTGTGAAAGAATACTTGATTTATTGGACAAGGAATCATTAGGTATTGGAAGAGACAATTGCACTGGGCAATTAGGACAGATAAACATTGTAAGACACCAGTTGAATTTCAAAGAGGGTTTGAACGAAATTCAGTTGGAAATTTCACAATTAAAGGAAGTGGATGTTACCCTAATAGACAAGTGTCTAGGGAAACCAAAATTGAAATTTCAATCAATTAAGTTTGCTGGAAAGGAAATTGAAGATCAGCTTCCAGAAACTCAAAGAAAATTATATTTATTTGAAGCAAAGGATCTACCAGAGTCTCCCAGAAATTTCGTGCATTTTCTTGAAAAACGTATTGAATGTATCAGGTCAAAAGAAGGAGATACTTAAGTAAAACAATGAAGTATCATTTTGAAAACTCATATTATCGAGATGATAGGAAAATAAATGATAATCATGCAAATGGTTGGAGTTTGCAATTCTTGTAACTATTTACCCTTAGGAGTTAGGAGATCACCAACCAACAATCATCAGGGGTCTTGTATAAATATGATTTGAGGATACTGAGAATAGGCTTTTTCTTGGGGGGCATTGTAACGAATAATTTGAAGATATTTTTGAATTAATACAAATACGAATTGAAGATTCCAAATCTGGTCAAGTTTGAGTTATGTGTTTCTCTGTTGTTTCATATTTTTCATATATCTCTCTAATGAATGCTTAACTACAATTTAGTACAACCTCTACTGTGGTAAACGATTATTCTTGCAATTTAATCGTTTACATCTTTTCCTCTGTATCGGCTATCAGCTTTTACCCTTTCTATCCTTTTCACCCATGACTGTCTCAGTCACAAGACAACCTAATATTGAATCTGGATTATCAGATCAAATGAGCATTGCTTTGAATTTATTTAAAACCATCTTATAAACAGCAAACAACCGGGTTGAGTTAGAAATCTCATGGTTAGTTATTGAAAGAGACATTAGCATCCAGGAAAACTAGGAAGCTAGATAGAGACTGTTAAGGAACCAAAAATACCCCTTTTCATATAACCTACCTTTTTATCCTTAGCCATCTCTATCTTTTCGGATGCCTTGACGGTGTAATTTAGAGCCTTAAAGTACAAACTCAGGAACAACATATGGTGTGTCTCGTAAAGCATGCCATGAGGTATATTAATAGCACCTAGGCAACTTGATACTCTATTTTCACAATTTTTCGCAAGGAATACAACGATGCATTTCATTTTTGAATTTGATCAAAATTTAAAAAGGTCATTGTAAAACACAATCATTTAAGAATTAATAAAGAGGTCTCTATTGGAAGTGGACCCAGAGACGTAGCCCAAATTGGGTGAACTTCGTTATCAAACTTGTGTATGTGATTTCAATATTTTGTTCATCTTTACGCTCAGTTATTTGCAAGTTATTTATCATTAAAGTGTATATGGTTAGATAATTATTTCACATTTAATTGCATTTAGTCAAGCGATAATTATTATTTCTAAGATTAAGTTGATGTTTATATGTATTTAAAATAATCAACATCTAAGGATTTTTGTATCAAGTGGTATCAGAGCTAGTTTTGACGTGCATTTACAATTTGTTGATGTGACATGAGATCCAAGAATTCAGTTGGTCAATATTTTGAAGGCTCTTATCAAGAGGACAAGATGAGTACAGTTGTCATGAAGTTGAGGTTGTAGAAGAACATTAATAGGCAAATCTAGAAGGATCATTCTGAGTTAAGAATGTAGTTACAAGCCCTTGAGGAAGAGAAGCAGAGACTGAAAGATTGACTGATATGCCATGAGGAATTTCATAAAGGTACTTTTCATGAGTTGTAAAGAAAGTTTCATATCATGAACCAAGTATTGGAACCATGATCAATACCAATCCATGAATATTGGTAGGCTGAGAAAGTAAATTTTCCAATCCAAAAGGGACTACCTCTTTCAAAAGGCATGATCAAGAAGATGACTCCTCATATTATTATTTTTCTAGTCAAGATGGAGAATGCTCGAGGATAGTTTAAGCAAGGAGAACTTTGGTTGAAGATTTCCTTCATAAATAGTTAGCTTTACCTTCCAATTCAAAGAAAGGTAACATGTGTAAGACATCTCCAGATAAATATGTGCATGTTATAGGAGAAGGAATGAATACTTTTCCCACTGGTAAATGGTCCATATATCCATGTGCTTCCTATGGAATTAGTAACCATGATGTGGAGAAGTTTCGAAGAAGACAGTCTCTGCAAGATAATCCCTCCAAGAATAAGGCTAAAGTTAAATATCATTTCTTAAAGCAAAGGAAATGGGGAAATGATAAAAAGGGATCGTGGTTCCAAGATGGTAACAAGACACTTTGCTCTTATTGTGGTAATAGTGGACATCAAATAGAGAAGTGTTGGACACTTTACCCAAACTTATGTATGAAGCATAATAGGAAAGATGTAAAGGCACTTGCAATAAGACAAACAACTCTAGATGAAGTTAATAGTCTTACTGAAAGACTTGAGAAAAAATAATTCCCAATGGTTGGTATTGTAAAAGTGATATATGAAGAAATCATGGAATGGTTCATGGATAGTGGCTCATATCACCACATGATAAAGATGAGATCAATATTCTTGAAATTCTCAGAGTCTGACACAGATTGTTATGTAGGATCTGGAACTAACACCAAACAAGCAATAAGAGGGCATGGATATGTAAGATTCCAACTCAAGTCGGGAGGATTTTTGGGAATAGAGAATGTGTTATATGTTCCAAAATTAAAGGTAAACCTACTCTCAATTGCGACATTTGAAGATGAAGGTTATGCAGCTACATTTCAGAATGGCCAGGTACCTGTGTATTTAAGGGAAGTTTCTTCAGAAACAACAATAGTTCTTGGGGTTCGCAAGGAGAGGTTATATAGGTTACTAGGAAGGCATATAGTTTGTTCTAATGGTTTCTTATATTTAGCATCAAATTTTACATCAGATTCAATGTCATATTTAGCATCAGCGTCAGGGGCATTGTTAGAAGTCGGAAGATGCGAGACTCCTCCCAGTACAATGGGAAGAATGAGTCCATAAGAAAACCATCTAAAAATTTCATTGTAAATATGTGTGTTTGTAAATGTAATATGCATATGTAGATATCTCCTAAAGTCTATTAGAAGGCTTGTAAGCCAATAATTGTAAATTATAAGAGTGAGAATAATTTTGTAAAATTTCTATATTGCCACCATATATGTAGATAAGAATGAGGAATTTTGTAAGAGAGTTTCTATATTTCCACCTTATATGATGTTAAGAGTGAGAGGATTCTCGTTAAAGGGATTTCTAGATAGCCACCTTAAATATTATTAGAAGTAAGAGGAATCTCATTAAATATATTTCTATACAACGACTTAATTCTAAGTGAGAGGAATCTTGCAAAAAGGATTTCTATATAGCCACTTTGTTTTATAGTGAGAGGAGTCTCATTATAAAGATTTCTAAATCCTTTAGACAACAATATAGACAATTGTAATGTCTTGTAAATAGATAAAGAACTACACATGGATCGAATTGTCTAAGTCAACATTATTTATTCTGAAGAAATGAAGGTGAAGGAACAGAAGGATGCAGGCAGTTGGAACATGTAGATCGGAAGAAAAAAGGGAATCAAAGTAATGAAAAAATTTGTAGAGATGGTAAAGGAAAAATAATCCTCTTCAAAAATAAGAGGCATAAAGGTGCATGTTATAAGAATCTTCAAAATACTATGTCATGTTCGTGTGGATGTGTACCTTGAACAAAAGCAAGACATGTATAAATGATAAAAGTACAAATCAAGTTGTTTCCAAGGAAGGAGAGTAATGGACAGGGAATTCACTCAGATACTCCTACAGATACATAAGCAGAACTGGAATAATGAGTCCAAAATGGAAAGGCATAGATCAACATTCGACTTGGTTTCATATTGGCCGAGATAGACTATATTTAATAGAAGGAGATGGGAATGGATGTTGAATATAGGATTCATGTATTGCATAGATTGAGTGAATAGGACTTTTTTTGTCAGGGAATCTATGAGCCAGAACCAAAACTATTAGCGACAGTGCCAGAGGCCAGAGTCAGATTCATATTCCAAAAAAGTAGACAAAAGTACACTAATATAATACCTGAGATCTAAGATTGAAGACCCAATATGAAGACTAAATTCTAGAAGATTCAGGAAGATGGAAGAGTGAGTAATCATCACTAAGTTGTTGGATATATATACTTTTGGAGGTCCAAAATTTCTTCAGTGGGAAGGTGTGATCTAGAAGGATCTGAGGAACACTCACAGAGGTCCAGAAGGATCTGGAACACTCACAGAGGTCTAGAAAGATCCATAAAATCTCAAAATTCAAGTATCCCAAATAATCTAAAATTCCCCATCAACACGTAGAGATTAGAGATAGCTTTCCAACGATGTAAACAAAAATTCAAACGGAGCTTGTACGAAAATGTTATGAGTGGTCAAAGTTTGGTCAAAAGACAAATTCAAAAGGGGGAAACGTTACACGTGTCACCACTGGAAGGGTGACACGTTGCACAACTATACAATTGTATAGTGATGACGTGGCCACACCCCCAAGGTTCCACATGGACTTATTGTATGTTGACTAGGAAAGTTACATGGAAAATTCATAGGTTGACAAGTGGTAGATCCATACAATCCAAGTGGACTAATAACAGGGTGACATGTAGCAAAGATAATCCAATGAGAGGCTACCATGTGGCAGCCTCCCATTGGTTATTATCGTTTATGTATATTAAAATTTATGTATTGGATTCGACGGGGGTTGAACCCATGACCTCCCTAACCTTACTCGGGTGTCTTACCAATATTTCATATGATGAGTCTTATTAAGACTATGGATTTGATTATATTTGAGTTTGCATAAAAAAAAATTGGGCGGGAAAAAGTGTCGAGGGCCTGAGACCTCGACCCATAGCCCATGGTCGTTGTAATATTCCATATAACAATCGTTCTTATACTTGCAAGAGAGTTTAACCACATGCCATATATACAATATATGGTTTAATAACCATATAACAAAACAACGTATGAATCGGGGCTCGGTGGGGTTTGAACCCCTGACCTTCCAATCATATGTGCCAACACTTAACCAATTCCGCTACAAGAGCATGTTTGTTAGGGATCTGCCTAACCTTATAGTCAATTCCTAGAATGGAATATGGACGGGAGTTAAGAGTCCTGTGGCCTATATCAAAGGCACGAATCTCAATGTTTGCACACAAATCGAGGGTGCAGATCCCGTGGAGGCACTCTTTTTAATACAAGAACAGATTTCATAGTTGCAAAAACTACATAGATTTGTGTGCAATAGAGGAGGCCAAATATGGTGTGTCTCGTAAATAATGCCATGAGGTATATTAATAACACATAGGAAACTTGATACTCATTTTTCACGATTTTTCGCAAGGAATCCAACAGTGCATTTTGTCTCTGCATTTGACCAACATGTAAAAAGGTCATTTTAAAACACAAGCATTTGAGCATTAATAAAGAGGTCTCTATTGGAAGTGGACGCGGAGACGTATCCCAAATTGGGTGAACTTCGTTATCAAACTTGTGTATGTGATTTCAATATTATTGTTCATTTTTATGCTTAGTTATTTGCAAGTTATTTATCATTAAAGTGTATATGCTTAGATAAGTATTTCACATGTAATTGCAATCATTCAAGTGATCATTATTATTTTGAGGATCAAGTCAATGTTTATATGTATTTAAAATAATCAACATCTAAGGATTTTCAGATCAAGTGGTATCATAGCTAGTTTTGATGTGCATTTGCAAGTTTCTAATGTGAAATGAGATCCAAGAATTTAGTTGGTGAAGATTTTGAAGGCTCTTACCAAAAGGAAAATATGAGTAAATCTCTCATGAATTTGAGGTTGAAAAATAACATTAATCGGCAAATCCAGAGGGAGAATTCTGAGTTAAGAATGAAATTATAAGCTCTTGAAGAAGATAAGCAAAGTCTGCAAGATCAACTGATATGTCATGGGGAATTCCATAAAGGTATTTTTCATGAGTTGGAAAGAAAGTTGCAAATCAGGAGCCAAGTATAGGAACCATCAGTACCAATCCATGAAGATTGGAAGGCTGAGAATGTAAATTATTCAATCCAAAAGGGACTACCTCTTTCAAAAGGAATGATGGAGAAAGATGACGCCTCATATTATTATTTTTCCCGTCAAGATGGAGAATTCTTGGGGATATCTTAAGAAAGGAGAAATTTAGATGAAGAGGGCCTTCATAAATAGTTAGCTTTACCATGTAGTTCATAGAAAGGTAACATGTGTAAGACATCTCCAGAGAAATATGTGCATGCTACAAGAGAAGGATTGAAGACTTTTCCCACTAGTAAGTGGTCTAGATATCCATGTGATTCATGTGGAATTAGTAACAATGATGTGGATAAGTCTCAAACAAGACAATCTGTGCAAGATAATCCCTCCAAGAAGAAGGCTAAAGATAAATATCATTTCTCAAAGCAAAGGAAATGTGGGAATGATAAAAAGGGATCGTGATTCCAAGATGGGAACAAGACACTCTACTCTTATTGTAGTAAGAGTGGACATCATATCGATAAGTGTTGGACACTTTACCCGCACTTATGTCTGAAGCAGAATGGGAAATATGTAAAGGCACTTGCAAGAAGGCAAGAAGTTCTAGACGAAGTTAATGATCTTACTAAAAGACTTGAGAAAGAATACTTCCTAATGGTCGGTCCTGGAAAAGTGATATATGAATACATAGAGGAATGATTCATGGACAATGGCTAATATTGCAACATGAAAGAGATGAGATCAGTATTCATGACTTCCTTAGAGTCAAACACAGATTGGTATGTAGGATCTGTAACTAACACTAGACAATTAATAAGAGGGTATGGATATGTGAGATTCTAGCTCGAGTCGAGAGGATTTCTAGGAATAGAGAATACATTATATGTTCCAGACTTAAAGGTAAACCCACTCTCAATTGTGGCATTTAAATATGGAGGATATGTAGTTGCAATTATGAATGGTCACGTACTTTTGTATTCAAGTGAAGTTACTCCAGACACAGCAATAGTGCTTGGTGTTTGCAAGGAGAGGTTATATAGGTTACTGGGAAGGACTATAATTTTGTCTAATGGTTTCTTAGATTCAGCATCATATTTTGCATCATATTAAATGTCAGATTCAAGATCAGTGCCAAACTCACTGTTAGAGGTGGGAAGTTGTGAGACTCCTCCCAGTACAATGAGAAGAATGAGTCCATAAGAAAACCATCTAAAACTTTTGTTGTAAATATGTATGTTTGTAAATGTAATATGCATATGTAAATATCTCTTAAATTCTATCAAAAGTCTTGTAAGCCACTCATTGTAAATTATAAGAGTGAGAATAATTATGCAAAATTTCAATATTTCCACCATATATGTAGATAAGAGTGAGAGGAATTTTGTAAGAGAGCTTCTATATTTCCACCATATATGATGTTAAGAGCGAGAGGAATCATGTTAAAGGGATTTCTAGATAGCCACCTTACATATTTTTAGAAGTGAGAGAAATCTCTTTAAAGATATTTTTATATAGCCACTTCATTCTAAGTGAGAGGAATCTTGCAAAAAGGATTTCTATATAGCCACTTAGTTTTAGAGTGAGAGGAATCTCGTTATAAATATTTCTAAATCCTTTAGACAAAAGTATGGAAAATTTTAATGTCTTGTAAAGAGATAAAGAACTACATATGGAGTGAATTGTCTAAGTCAACATTCTTGATTCAGAAGAACCGAAGGTGAAGGAACAGAAGGATGTAGGAAGTTGGAACATGTAGATCGGAAGTGGAAAGGGCATCAAAGAAATGCAAAGATTTCTAGAGTTGGTAAAGGAGAAATAATCCTCTTCATAAATAAGAGGTATAAACGTGCATGCTATAAGCATCTTCAAAATACTATGTCATGTTCGTGTGGATGTATACCTTAAACAGAAGAAGGACAGGTACAGATAATAATAGTACAGGTCAAGTTGTTTCCAAGGCAGGAGAGTAATGGACAAGGAATTCATTCAGATACTTCAGAAGTATAGGAATAATGAGTCCAAAAGGGAAAGGCATAGATCGGCATTCGACTTGGTTTCATATTGTCCGAGATATACTATCTTCAAAAGAAGGAGAAGGGAATGGATGTTGAATATAGAATTCGGGTATTGCAGAGATTCAGTGAACATGACTTTTGTTGTCAGGGAATCTATGAGCCAGAACCAAAACTATTAGCGATAGTGATAGAGGTCGTAGTTAGAGACATGTTCCAAAAAAGTAGACAGAAGTACACTAATATAATACTTAAGATCTAAGATTGAAGACCCAATATGAAGACTAAATTCTAGAAGATTCAGCAAGATGGAAGAGTGATTTATCATCACTAAGTTGTTGGATATCTATACTTTTGGAGGTCCAAAATTTATTCAGTGGGAAGGTGTGATCCAGGAGGATCTAAGGAATGCTCATTAAGGTTCATAAGGATCTAGAATACTCATAGAGGTCCAAGAGGATCCATACAATCTCAAAATTCAAGTATCTAAAATACCCCTATAGATACAACAATAGTACAAGAACAGCAAGTCCAAAAGGTAAAAGCATAGATCAACATTCGACTTGGTTTTATATTGGCCAAGATAGACTATCTTCAAAAGAAGGAGATGGCAATGGATATTGAATATAGAATTCGGGTATTGTAGAGATTCAGTGAACAAGACTTTTGTTGTCAGGGAATCTATGAGCCAGAACCATAACTATTAGCGATAGTGCTAGAGGCCAGAGTCAGAGCCATGTACCATAAAAGTAGAGAGAAGTACACTAATATAATACTTGAGATCTAAGATTGAATACCCAAGATGAAGACGAAATTCCAAAAAATTCAACAAGATTTAAGGGTGAGTTATCATCACTAAGTTATTGGATATTTATAATTTTGGAGGTCTAAAAGTTTTTTAGTGGGAAGGTGTGATCTAGGAGGATCTAAGGAATGTTCATAGAGGTCCAAAAGGGTATGGAATGCTCATAGAGATCCATGAGGATCCACAAAATCTCAAAATTCAAGTATCTCAAATACTCTCGAAAACACCATCAATGCATAGAGCTCGGTGATATATTTCCAACGACGATACAGTAAGTCAAATGGAGCTCGTACGCAAAATTTATGAGTGTTTAAAGTTTGTTCAAAAGTCAAAGTAAAAAGGGGGAAAGGTGACATGTGGCATAACCATACAATCATACAGAAATGACATGGCCACACCCCCAAGGTACCATGTGGATTGACCATATGATGACTAGGAAAGTTACGTGGACAATTCAAAGGTTGACAAGTGGCAGATCTGCACAATCCAATTGGACTAATCACATGGAGATATGTGGAAGAGATAATCCAATGATAGGTTTCCACATGGAAGCATCCCATTGGCTATTATGGTTTATGTATATTAAAAAAAATTACGGGAGTCAACTTGGGTTGAACCCGCGACCTCCCTAACCTTACTCAAGTGTCTTACCAATATGCCACATGCTAATTCTTATTAAGACTATGGGTTTGATTATATTTGAGTTTGCATAAAATTTTGTTGGGTAGAAAAAATGGACAAGGGCCTAATCCCTCAATCTGTAGCCCATGGTCATTGTAATATTCCATATAACCACCGGTCCTATACTCGCACGAGATTTTAACCACATTCTATATATATAATATATGGTTTAATAACCATATAATAAAATAATGTATGAATCGGTGGTCGGTGGGGATTGAACCCCCAACTTACCAATCATATGTGCCAACACTTAACCAATTCCACTACAAGAGCGGGTTTGTTAGGGATCCGCCTAACCGTATATTTTATGTCTAGCACAGAATCTGGATGGGAATTAAGAGGCCCGCAACCTATATTAAGGGCATGGATTTTAATGTTTTCACACAGACTGATGGCACAGATCCTGAGGAGGCACTATGTCCAATGCAGGCACATATTTCAAGGTTGTATGAACTGCATAAATTTGCATGCAAGAGAAGAGGCCAAATATGGTGTGTCTCGTAAAGCATGTCATGAGGTATATTAATAGCACCTAGGCAACTTGATACTCATTTTTCACAAATTTTCACAAGGAATCCAACAGTGCATTACATTTCTGCATTTGAGCAACATGTAAAAATGTCATTGTAAAACACAAGTATTCAACCATTGATAAAGAGGTCTCTATTGGATGTGGACCCGGAGACATAGCTCAAATTGGGTGAACTCTTTTATCAAACTTGTGTATGTAATTTCAATATTGTTGTTCATTTTTACGCTCAATTATTTGCAAATTATTGAAGTGTATATGGTTAGATAAGTATTTCACATGTAATTGCAATCAGTGAAGCGATCATTATTATTTCGAAGATCAAGTATATGTTTATATGTATTTAAAATAATCAGCATCTAAGGATTTTTGGATCAATCCAGCTGACGAAATTACTTTAAGTCCAAATATGTTGTGAAACAACCCTCTTGATACATTCAAAAAAAGGTGAGCAAATAGAGGTTAACGAATTTTCTAATCGCCAAAATTAGATATCAGATAGATATGATTTTAATTAAATAGTCTAACTGGCATACATGTAATAGATGTTGGCTTAACTAAATCCCTCCAAAAGCGAATTTCAAAAGAGGAAGAACCCTTGCGTGATTATGATAGGAACAGTCTAGTGGTCAATTGTTGCGTGATGTGAGTGCATCGACTATCGAGGTTTGAGAGTCTTTATGAACTTGACATTTGAGCAAATACGATAATGTAGGAGTTGCACACCCCAGTTCATAAGTCATTTCAAGACCCGCATCTAAAATCTTTCCTTTCTAGAAATCGTCGTTGCATGATTGTATCCACTACTGTCTGAGACATTTAAAGATTAAAAAAAAATGGCCCTTCTCCTTTCTTTGAAATTCCCTTCCCAAGATGGAACTGAGACTTGAATGTTGACCTGGAATCCATCACACTTAGTTTGATGCCGTCTTCCAAGATCTGGGAGGAGACTAAACTTCATTCCACATAGTTTGCACTTGTTGCTTCAATAATGAATAAAAATTAAAAGTTTCTTTTCTCTGAGTTGTGCAAAAATCGTATTATAATTTGTGCTTCCTTTTTTTTGTTCAAATGATACAAACCAAGTAAGAAAGTTCCAAACCAAGAACGCTTGAGAATTGACATCGAGTAAAGAGGAGAAAAACTAGAGTTTAAGCGGAGATTGAATCTATTAGCGCATTAAAAGAATATGTTGTCACACTAACATTGTTACCATTTATGAAGTAGTATATTGCTAGATCAAGCTCGTAGTCTAAACTATCTATGGTCTGAGCGTATACACATTAACATCACTTTTTAGGTAATTTAATACATTTCAACGAGATGTAAAGGTATATAAAAGAATAATTTATTTACGTACAAGAGAATTTCATGCATAATCATTCTAACATCTCAGTCATATTGAATTCGATACAAAACTGTGAAAATATATATATATATATATATATATATATATATATATATATATATATATATATATATTACAACTCATATAATTATTATGTCGTGCAACTAAGCACATTTGTTCCATGCACATTTGACATACAACATCAATTTATAAACACATTCGGAAGCTATTCATTGTAAAATTAGAATTCTTTCTAACAATAATTTTAACTAAAATATTAAATATCGTAACCCGAAAGAGAATGAAATATGATGTTGATCTTAAATTTGGATTCTTTCACAATGTCTTTCTTAGTTTTCTAATCAAGACGGCTTTACCAGTACCTCCCAGCCAACGCTAGGGGTACTCTTCTTCCCCCTTATCCCCCAAGCCACAAAGGGGTCACACCTAGAAATTCAGATCAATAGATAGCTCAATCTTTCCTTCGCAAGGAGAGGCTTCCACCTCCTACACAAGAGTTGCAGCCCAACTCACACAAGTAAACCAGTCATAAGAAATTTTGACAGCATTTCAGTCATCCAACAATAGGGTCTTTTATGCCTTCCTCTTCCTTCTTTTATAAAACTTTTTATCATAACTCTTGTCTTTTGATGCATAATTAGATAATTTTTAATAATCATTTGAGAGATTATTCACCCTAAACACATGTCACTCTTCCCTCAAGTTGCACATGTTTATTTCTTTTTAATTAAATAGTTTGTTTTTTTTATTTTTCCTCACCTCCACAATTAGTTCCTAGATTTTCTCCTAGTTGTCCCATAATTTCCCCAATTTCTCATTTATTTTGTCTCCTAACTAATTTACAATTGGAGTTTGATTAGGACTCTTCTCTTAGTTAGGATTTAGAGTCTAGTTTGACTTAAAATTATAACTCTATGTTGACATCATATTTCCTCATGAAATAATTTCTTTTAATTAAAACGTATGTTGTTAATTTCATGCACACATTGTGCACTTGTCTTAAATTTTTATTCTCTTTTTACTAGTTTTTATTTAGTCTAAATTTCCCTTAGACCCAATACTATAAAATTTATTTAGGCATAAACAATTAGAATTAGATTTTATCATGTTTCCGGTTTATAAATTAATATAATTTATATTCTCTTTTCTAACAGTTCTAAGTATTCATTTTATTTTCTATGGTCTTATATATTTTTATTAACTTATTAATTTTATTCATGGGACATGCCCTTCAAGACACACCGACATGATCCAATGTATCACTTGCCTTTCTTTTTGTTGTCCACTTTTGACTTAGTTTGGAATTTTCCTAACGCTTAGAGTCAATAATGCACTTGTCAACCTTGTGTGAGACTAAGGGATTACTGAGGAATAAGGAATTTTCCTGATTGCGCGCCCCTCAAAAATCCTCATGAGAGACTATCTTAGTCTGCCCTCACAACATCGTGAACCTACCAGGAACAAGGTAGTCGTTAACCTTCATTTCAGGTCACGGCGAGAGTGCTATTAGGATATGACAGGGACGTTGCTACACCTCTCCCTAATCTATATTATATCTGTGTATGACCCCTTTACTACATATGTGATCTGGATTAGCAGCGTCACCATGCCTGCATCCACTGACAAAAATAATATTAATAACTCTTATACATGAAATCCATAGTTGAAATCATCATCATAACACATGCATAATAAAATCAAGTACTCATAATCAAATTCAATAGTCCACTCTCTTACTCAATCTGGAGTCCAAGGTATTATGTCAATTCCATCAGCATCCTCATTGTGTTATGTTTCATGCACACTCAGGAAACCTCGTTATAATACTTGTCAATATTATACATCAATATTAATAACATATCAAAATTTCAATACTTAATCATAGCACAAACTTTAACTCATAAACCAAATCAGTTAATCATATAGTACCATGTTTAGCCAGATCACTTGCACACAAGTGTCCTCAAAGAATAAGTCAATGTTATGAAAATGTGGCTAGTGAAATATAGATGTTACATACAACCCCTCTTGTTTTAAACTTTGTCCCAAAGTTTGTGCAATCTAACAATGAAAACACTAAATATAGCTTCTACTAATATATATATCAAGCTTTCAAAATAAATATGGAAATTGATGGCGCATCTCATGTGAGTCCTCCCAAGTGGCAAAATGTGGATTATAATTGTCCCACTAGACCTTGACCTGATCAACCAATCGACGTTGTAGTTGTCGAGTTCTATGGTCCATTATGTGGATTGGATCTGCTATGAGAGCACCCTCATCTAATACCTACAATGAAATCAAATAAATATCATGTGACTAATATGAAATATAATGAAGTAAAACTGAAACATGAAACACATCATGCATACGCCCCAAAGAATTAGGTAAGGCTAGTCGGTAAGCCACGGTTCCTTTCTTTTCTATAACTTAGAAATGTCCCACAAACCTTGGAGAGAGTTTAGAACCCTTTCCAAACTTAATCAAACTCTTATGCGGCTTCACCCGCAAGAACACTTTATCACCAATCTTATAACTACAGCCTATATGATGTGCATATGCATAACTCCTTTTCCATTCTTGTGCTTCCTTAATTCTTTTCTATCCTCCATTTCCTAAATCACTTTTGGTCCCACTAGGACCCTATATTCTATTTGATCCCAGATCAAAGGTGTCCTACATGGTCATCCGTATAGAAACTCAAAAGGTGTCATCTTTATCGAACTCTAGTAACTGTTATTATATGCAAATTCTACCAATGGTAAAAATTCTTCCCATCGTCTATGTTGATCCATCACATACATTTGAAGTATATATTCTAGAATTTGATTCATTTATTTTGTTTTTACATTGGTTTCGGGGTGATATGATGTGCTAAAATTTAATTGTGTGCCCAATGCCTCTTAGAAACTAATCCAAAAACGTTCAGTGAATATTGATCCTCGATCAGATATTATCTTCCTCGATACAACATGCAATCTTACAATTTCATTAAAAATAATTCTAGTTGTCAGGTGCTTGATATGTCGTAGGAACTGGAATAAAATGTGCACTCTTAGTCAAAGTGTCGACAACTACAAAGATAAAATTGTGTCTCCTTGTCATCAATGGAAATCCAACAATAAAATCCATCGATATAACTTCCCATTTCGATTTAGGAGTCGCAAGTGGTTGTAATAATCCCACTGGATGTTTATGTTCAGCATCCACTTGTTGATAGTCAAGACATCTAGCCACATAGTTACCTATATTATATTTCATTCCCTTCCAAAAGAATAGTGGTTTAAGATCTGCCTTCATTTTTGTGACTCCCGGATGGGCCACATACATTGCTCAATGAGCTTCGTTTAAAATTAATTTTTTCATTTCGTCATTTGGTGGTACATAAATTCAGTCATTATATCTTAGTAGTCCATCATTGTTCAAGGCATAACCCCCATATCTAGGTATCATCATGGTATCTTGTCTGATATTGTCTTTTACTTCCTTGTACCAGTTGTCATCCATCTGTAATGCTAAAATATTTTTCCTAAGGTTTTTTTTTAATGGTATTACTGAGAAAATGAGTGGTCTCTGACTCAACGCATCTACTACTCTGTTAATTGTTCCTTTAATTTATGTGATTTCAAAATCATACTCACTTAAAATTTCTGACCAACATCTTTGCCATGTGTACAAGTCACTCTGTGTAAAAATGTGTTGTAATCCATTGTGATCAGTTTTCAACTCGCATTTACATCCAATAAGGTAGTGCCTCCAAACTTGTAAGTCATAAAAATCGCTAATAATTCCAAATCATTTGTTGCTTAATTCACTTCATGAATTCTTAGTTATTCTTAGTGATAGCTCGACCTGTTTGCATTAGTACTCCACCCAATCCTTCCTTGGATTCGTCGGTGCAAACTATGAATTCCTTGTCCATATCATGGACCTTCAAAATCGATGTTGTTGTTAATAATTCCTTAAGATTCTAAAATGCTTCAGCGCATTTCTTTGACGATATGAATTTCTTATTATTCTTTTGCAATTTCATAATTGGATCAGCTATTTTTGAAAATCCTTCGATGAATAATCTATAGTAACTTTGTATCCCATAAAAATACGTACTTCTTGCACGTTCCTCAGTGTTGGACATTCCATAATAGCCTATATATTTGCTAGATCCACAGTGATACCTTCTCCAGAAATAATGTGTCCCAAATAGTGAATCTTTGTCTGATAAAATGAACATTTTGACAACTTTCTGTATAATATGTTTTCTCTTAAGCACTACAAAACTAATCTCAGATGTTTGTCGTGCTCCTCCCTTTTCCATGAGTAAATTAATATATCGTCAATAAATACATGTACGAACTTGTCCAAGCAATCCCAGAATACCCCATTCATTAAACTCATGAATACACCGGGGGAATTTTTCAAACCAAACGGTAATACGGTAAATTCGTAATGTACAAATCTTGTCTTAAATGTTTTTTTAGGAATGTCTTCATATTTTATTCGTAATTGATGATATCCCGATCTCAAATCAATCTTTGAAAACATTGTCTCTCCCTTCATTTGATCAAATAAGTCATAAATTCTCGGTAACGGTTATTGATTCTTGATTGTGGCTTTTTTTAATTGACGATAGTCAATGCAAAGCCTCCACGATCCATCCTTCTTTCTTACAAAAATTACTGGTGCACCCCACGATGATGCACTTGGATGTATAAGTCCCAAATATAATAAATATTTCAATTGCATATTTAACTCTTGAAATTCAGGTGTCAACATCCGATACGGTGTTCTTTCAATTGGTTATTTTCCAGGTTTTAGATCTATAGTAAATTATAATTCTCTATTTGGTGGTACACCTGGTAGTTCCTTAGGAAAAACATCAGCAAACTCCGATACTACCGAAAAGTCTTCCAATATTTATGTGTGGCCCTTTTCGTTAAGAGATAGAATGGCATACATCTTACATCCTTTGCACATATTTTTCTTCAATTGTAAGAAAGTAATAAATCTTAGCAATACTCCTTGGTTTCTTCCTACAATTACTCTATTTTGTCCTGAATCATCAATTAAGCTTAAACTTTTCATCTTGCAGCTAAGTATCGCATTGTTTGATTCTAACCAATCCATCCCTATTACAATGTCATAAGATCCCAAAGTTGTGACAAAAAGGGATACACTAGCGACGAATTCGACCAAATTAATTTTACAATATTTAACCTTTCCTCCAACTTTTTGCTTGGCTCCAGATGCCAATTCTACATATCTAAACTTGTCTTATTCGACTGCCTTCACCTTAATTCTTTTGAACACGTCACTAGAAATGAAACTCTCAGTATCTCATGGATCTATCAAAATACTAAATTAATGATCCGATATCATACTTGAAGTCTTGAGAATTGTAGATTGATGCTTAGCCTAGTGGTTATTCATTGTTGGATGAATCCTATGGGCCTTGCCCAGATCTCCTATTGTCATCTATCATGTTGATCCAGTAGCTCTCACCTTCTTGATAAGACAATATCTCTGATAGTGGGGCTCTCCACAAGTCCAACATTCGTTCTTAGGGTCGGTGCTCCTAGTTCCAGAGTAAGAATCTGTTGATCTAGGGTTCTAAGGTCTTGATTTGTTCTGTGAAATAGATCTAAATTCTTGCTACTACTAAGGACGACGTGGATACTGTTATGATGGTGCTCTATATGGATTCCTATGATTGGTATCCTATCTACGTGGTGTTGAAAATACATATCCTCTAGGTGTATCACAGTGCCTATAAGTTTTTCTAATAGGTGTTTTCTACTACGACGCTCTATGTGGAGTTTTTCATGTAAGCCTGGAAGGATTCCTACTCAAACCTCCATTGTTCAATTCCTCCTTGGAGATAAAATCCTTATGTGTTGCATCGTGCAAATTCTTAGGCATCAAAATCCTCACCTTAGCAGGAATATTGTAGTTGAGACCAAAAAAAAACTTATTCACCTCAGGGATGATTTTAAGGATGGAAATTTATATTAAAATGTAGAAACATGGGCTAATCTTACTAGTCCTTAATATTCAAAATGTAAAATGTTTGGCGATAGTTTTGTAAAAATATTCAAATTTATAAGGATTTTATATAGTTTCTATAAAATTTTGGTGATTTTTAAGGTAAAATAATTTTATTCTATGGAATTTGGGCGAATCGTTTTTAAAAAAAAATGGAAATTGGCAAATATTTTTTTAGGAAAATGAATGGAAAATTAGCCCAATTGCAAAATTTAGCCCCTAAAATAATCTATGATTCACCTTTAACTTTTTAGTGTTCACATGCAGAGCATTTCTGAGCAACTCCATAATTCTAGCCTCATAATCAATTATTGTACGACTGCCCTATCATAAAGCGTTGAATTCATTGAGTTGGCGCTCAATAAACTCATCATATAGGTACCTCTCTCAAAATCGTTCCTCAAACAATTTCCAAGACACATCTTCAATGGACATATTCATCTGTGGTAAAAGTGTCTTCCATCAAAGAATCCCACTCCCTTTCAGCTGGAAGACGACCATACAGACTTTCATGTTGAAGGCATAATCACGCAATGCAAAACATATTTCCATATTCTCCAACCAAGATTTGGCGGCTAATCCATCTATGGAACCCCAGAACTCGGGAAATTTTACCTTCTTGAATTCTCTATGTATACTACCACTAGCTATAGGAGGGTGTTGCAAACCCTCATTGGGTGCAAATCCACTGCCCTCATCATGATCAAGACGATTTATTAGCGCCTCTAACATCCTTTAAAAAGACCTCATCATACCCATGGCATCGACCACTGCAACATGCTCCTGTTGCTCCTGCTCGGTAGTATGTTCTTCTCCCTATGGAGCATATCCCTCAGGTGTGGATGTACTTGGAGGATGTATACATCTTCCTCCTGCACCCCTATGTCTACTAGTTCTTCGTCATCTAACCATGATACCTGCATAAAACAATTTCAATTATATTAGCGATATATCTTAATTAGAAGTCGTAACGAGCCTTGTGTCACAGAGTGGAAACCTGCTCTGATATCATATGAAACAACCCTCTTGATACATTCAACAAAGGGTGAACAAATACAAAATATAAGAATCAATATGATAATCATAGAGTATATATATATATATATATTAAAACTAGTCACAAAGAAAAGAGTGTTTGCAATTTGACAAATATTCAAGGTTGAAGAAAATCGTTCAGTAACTTATAAATACACGCAACTCCTTTCAACATCAAAAATCAATAATTGTTAATTAATTTAATACAATGCTTGCGCAAATTACAATTTCAACTTATCAAGAAACTTCTTGAATGTCTGATACTAATTTCAAAGGAACTATCTAATGACGCAATAGTGTAAAACTAAGGCATCTATCTAACTTACTTAAGGATTGCGCAAATTGTGCATTAATCTTATTTATGTCAACTGCGAATGTTGTACATTTAACACAAACAAAATGATCATGTCACTTGACTTTATTTGAATAGGCATGAGGTTCTAAATAGTTATGATTAATGCTTTCGCTTTGTTCTTTTAATAACATAATTATTATAACCATAATATATATAGAGAGAGAGTCGAAAGATCTAGGTTTACTCAATTCTCATTGAAAACCTTGGATGCTTTATTATTTCAATAACCCAATTAACATAATTATTGAAATTAGGTAAACGAACTATGATAAGTGATTATGATAGGAACATTCTAGTGGTCAATTTTTGTGTGATGTGAGTGCATCGATTGCCGAGGTTTGAGTCTTTATGCATTTGACATTCGAGAAAATATGTTAATGTAGGAGTTGCACACCCCACTTCGTAAGTCATTTCAAGACAAGGGATCAGGTAAGGAATCCATGCTATATACCGTATCAAACCCACGACAGGTGGTTAATAGCTTCAAGCAATTATAGTTGGGTTAACAAAATCCCTAACCATGTCACCTTCGCAAACCATTATGAGATAAAATTGTTGTCGGGGTGTATTAACTCTCTAAGGTTTCATAAAATCATAAAAGCACTGAAACATGAAGGTGGATTAGTGACTAAAGAAAGAGATGAGCCCACGGTTAAATTTGTGCGTATAGAAAAACCGGTGGCGCAGAAATGAGCATGTACGAAGACAAGCAACCCTCGTTTTTAATTGGTTTAATCACTTGCTAAATATAAAAATAATAAATTACAAGCCCTAGTTCTTCATTCGATAATCACAAGACAATACAACCTTAATATCAGCTTCCTTTGTGTCCCTTTTGAGATTGATCATCGGTACAGTAAGAGAATCAAGTGAACTTCAGGAAGAGGTGTCAACATAGCAAAAGGTTTGGCATCCACCATGGGAAAGCACTCTTGAGGCAAAGCACTTTCCTTCCAGAGCTGCAAGTGATCTTCTTCTACAACAAGATACTTGTGCAACAACAATAAAATTCCAAGCTAGTGAGCCAATATCTTATCGTTTTCAATTGAGAATTGGGAGAGCGAGCAGTCATTGCACAAGATTCACACACAAAGAATAGTTTATATTCTTTAATAGATAAATGGAGGTTACATATATAGCATGTAGATCACTGACTCCTAGCAATCTAGATCCTAAGAAAGTGGATCTGATTAGATAAAAATAGTTAACCTAGAAACTCACAGTTACAACAGCTGTAAGCATTATCTCATAGTTAACCTAGAAACTCACAGTTGCAATCATTGTAAGCATTATCTCTAACACCCTCCCTTAATGCTTACATTACAAATATCACAATCACAAATTACAAAACATAACAAAAGGTTACAACACAAATTTTGTCATGTTTGTCTCACTGGTCCTCACACGCAGTTACACCCATCTCTGAACTTCATAGACACGCTCTTTCTCTCCATCATCTTCGAGCTACCACTTCATACATCAAAAATACAACCGCTTCCGACCATCTTTGAAGTATCTATAGGATCGACGATTCTGAACTACCCCGAAGAATAGTCTCGATACTGAAACATTCAGTAATCGATCTTACAAAATGACCTTTTTTACACATACTCAACAACACAGTGATAACACGTAACTGATGATCTTGGAGCACCGAAATGCAACAAGAATCTATATCTTTTAACAGACTTTCCGACATACTCAAACCAGTAATGTGTTCTTTTGGCACCGAAGAACGTCAAGAACTACTGACTTAAATTATATTACTATGTTCTATGATTGGTCTTCATTAAAAACTCACAAGCACATAACTCTTCAAAGATTTCACACTTTGCACACCAAAGAAAAAATGACAAATTCCAAACATAAATCTGAAAGCTAAGAAACTGGACGGGTCAAACACACAACAGATTTTTCACGAACAATCTATGATCGTGTTGTGGCGAGGAGTGCATCACACAAGCCACGATCCCACTTGTCTTCAATCCTCTTCCTTTTCTCTTGATCCAGGCTAATCCGGATTTTATGAGCAGAACGAAATGAATACAGATTATTAACAGGTGCTTAAAACAAAATAACAGAGATACAGTAAAACTGGATTTCTATTCAATAACGAAATAAGCTGAAACTGTAAAATGCAGTGGAAACAAGCTTGCTGGAATGGTGGCGACTTATCTTTGAGAAGAGATGTGACGACAGTGCGAATTCGCAAGCAGAAGGTTACAATGAGGCTCTGAAGGCCTTTTTACAATAAGCAAGAATGTCAAAAACCCTAGACATCCAAAAACCTAACCCTAGGAGATGAAGCGCCAAAAGTCATGTGGGCCCCGTTTGGGTAAGTTAGTACATCAACTTCCCGAGGTCGTAACTTTTGCATACGATCTCTGTTTTAGGCGTGTGATAGCCCATTGGAAAGGTATAGTTGAGGAGATTCATTTTTGGGGCTCAATGATGCCATTGGATATAATTAAGGATCTCTATCTTGAAAAACCTTCATTTAGGCCCTCAAAATGGCCTCGGAAATTAAAACTGCTAAAAATAGTAAATTGTCAAAATTGTCAGAAAACTATTTTGAGCCAGTTGGAAAAGGTGGGTGGCCACTGATATCCATCTGGATCAATCCTCCCTCCTTAGGAAGCAATGGTCTCCATTGCATTGAGGTCCCCCATTAGATGAGGAAATTTATGCTGAATTTGGCCCCGAGTGAGCCGCTTGCCTTGTTGCAGGAGTTGCCCTGCTTTGACGACTCGATAAAGTTGGATCCTTTGTTGTCAAGTGCCCTTGATCTGTCTGTCCACAATCTGATCATTGGATGTATGTTGTATGCAGTCGGGGTTGAGCTCTATTGGTGTCAACTATTCTGCTACTTTTGAGGTGTCCAATAATGGTGGGAAATAAGGACGAAGGAGATCCATGTTGAACACTGGGTGCAAACCAAGGAAAGGAGGAATGTTGAGCTAAAAATCATTATCCCCCATGGCCTTGGTGATAGTGTACATCCCATAACGGAGTGGGCGAAGCTTTTGATGGGGTCTTGTAAGGTGTTCTTTTTACACGTGCAACCAAACTTTGTTGCCCACCTGAAACTTATGCGGTAGTCGATGTTGATCATGGCATTGTTTTTACTTGTCATTGGACTTTTGTAGGATATCCTGAACCTGTTGGCAGATGTGCTGGATCTACTCAATGAATCGGGTGGCTTTGTCAGCTTCAGTTGGAGCAAAAGTTGAGTCGGTCGAGGTGACCACAAGGGGAAGTGCAACATCTATGGGACCCAATGGTTGGAATCCCAACCCCACTTGAAAGGGGTTGTGGTCGGTTGAGCTATGCAGGGCTCGGTTGTAGCTATGTTGGACATAGGGAAGGATCTCATCCCATGTGTGAGGGTGCTTTGAATTATACATGTGAAGGATATGCACAATCATTCGATTTACAACCTCGGTTTGGCCATCTGTCTGGGGGTGGAAGGTCGTGGATTTGGTGAGCTTGGTGTCCAGCAGTGACCAGAGGCTTGACCAGAATGTGATGAGAAATCAACTATCCCAATCTAGGACAATGGTTTGTGGGATTCCAAAATGTACCCAGACTCATTGAAAGAAGAGATTGGCAGTGGCCTCTGTTGTGATGCTCTTCTTGCAGGCAACTAGAATCGCCATCTTAGAAAAGAGATCAACAACCACAAAAAGACAGCCATTTCCCTGGTTGGTGGATGGGAGGCCCGACATGTAGTCCATTGAGATGGATTCCCATGGCATGTCAGGAGTAGGAAGAGGGGTGTACAGGCCCTGTTTCTTAGTGGTCGGTTTGGCAATAGCGCAAGTAGTGCAGGACCTGATATACTTGCTGACCTCCTCTTGAAATTTCGGCCAGTAGAAATGTTTCTATAGCATTGCCACTTTCTTTTCGACGCTGAAGTGTCCTTCCACCCGACTGTAGTGGGATTCCCATATTATCTTTGCTCACTCACTTGATGGAACACAGATATGGCCCAGACGACACAACAACCCATCCTAAAGATGGAAATTATCGACAACTGCGTTTGCACCCAACATTTGGTAGGTGGTGGCGAAGTCAGGGTCTATCTCATAGAATTCAGGCCATCCAGATGTCTCATGGCCGCAAGATTCTAGCACCGTGGTGAGTGTCGCGACTGGTGGTCTGCTGAGGCAATCAGCGATGCGATTGGTGCTTCATGTTTTATACTTGATGTTGAGGTGGAATTTCTACAAGTATGTGGACCACTTTTGATGGCGGTCATTCTGCAATTTTCCCTGTGTCTGCATGAACTGCAGTGACTTATGATCAGTGTGGATGATTGTCTCCTTCCCAAGAATCTAATGTCTCCACTGGCGGCATGCTTTCACAATGGAGTACATTTCTTTATCGTAAGTAGGGTACTTACAGACAGTATCTGACAGTGTCTCACTATGATAGGCCACGGGGTGGCCATGCTGAGTGATAACGACGCCCACAACATATTTTGAAGCATCTATCTCGATCTCAAAGGGATGATGTAGGTCTAGTAGTGAAAGTACTGGGGATGAGCACAAGCATTGCTTCAAATCATTGAACGCTTGTTGTTGGGACCGGCCCCATGCAAATTTTTCCTTACCACCACCCTTGTTTATTTAGCTGAGGGCCCATGTAATATGGGAGAAACCCAACACGAACCCGCAGTAGAAATTGGCAAGGCCCAAGAAGCTTCGAAGCTCAATGAGTTTTGTTGGGGCTGGCCAGTCATGGATGACTTGGATGTTGGTTGGATCCACATGTATGCCATGTTGATCAATGATGTAGCCCAGGTAATGGACCTTTTCCATGCCGAAGGAGAATTTTTCCAAGTTGGTGTATAGCTTGTGCTATCGCAGGGTGTGCAGAACCTGTTGAATATGTTGCAAGTGTTCGACCCAAGTCTTGTTGTAAATTAGAATGTCATCCAGATACACCACTACAAAAGTATTGGTGAATGGTCGCAGGATATCATCCATCATCCTCATGAAAGTGGTTGGAGCATTTGTCAAACCAAAGGGCATGACCAACCATTCAAAAAGGCTTTCCTTTGACTTGAAGGCGATCTTCCATACATCTGTCTGTTCTATCAGGACCTGGTGGTAGCCAAACTTCAGATCAATCTTACTGAAGTATTTGGCCCCCGTGAGTTGATCAAGGAGGTCATCGATTCGGGGAATCGGGTACCGGTTTTTTACTGTGATTTTATTCAGAGCCCGGTAATCAATATAGATTCGTCAGGTTCCATCTTTATTTT